>CAVNZL010000014.1:2647500-2670000 GCA_963693355.1 Pontia daplidice
AAAGATTGTGTGATAATTGCTAATACAACTGACAAACATATAATTACATATATTAACCATTCCTTTTTTTATAAATAATAATTACGACACTCTGGGTGTTATGATAGCATGTAATAGTTATAGTGTCCAGCTAACAAATATGCTCATCACAAAAATGTTGACCGTATCGGGAACCAAACACGGAACTCAGTAGGCAGGTGATAACTGTGTCAATGTCAACCTATTCCAAATATGAATGCAGTATATATACAGTGTATCTATACAGTAGTATAATTCCAATGTTATTTATATATACATGTTAAATGAATCGTAAAATGCAACAGCAATTATTATTTACGCAAAATCAACCTAGTTCTTTTATGTTTTGAAATTGTATAGAATTAGAGATAAGAGGTGGTTGGCATATAAAATGCATACTTATGAATAATGGAATGTATATAGTTATTGTTTGTATCTTTATAGTTTATTTATTGAGCTAAGGGAATTTCTTCGCATACGATTATGTAATCCCAAAGGATTGTTAGTCACAGAAGGCTGCTCAAGAGAGCAGCTGACGGACTAACTTATACATGTTACCTTTGATATAAAGATTGATATAGACGCTGATGTCTTCTTTATTATATAGTTTATTATATTATACGTGTTTAAAGGCAACAATTATTTATGTATGAAATTAAAATGGCCAGTAAGAATTTTATGTTGTTTGATTTTTAGTATATGGTATTTAAAAAAGTGTTTTTAAGCGTGCGTCACAGTATATAAGATGTATTTCCTCTTATTGAGATGAGTGGATGTCACTGTATGGACAAGATAAACTTATCAACTCCCTTATCAGTGTACCAATGAGTTGTTATTGTCTCTCGACTGGAACTTCAATTATCTAAAACATTAAATATTTTCTCTGTAACGTCTTAATAATCGTCGTTTTTTGGAAACTTAAAGGATAGGGCCTGGGGGGACTAATATTTAGTTCCTGTTACTAATACCACATTAATATTTACAAGTGTCACTAATTAACTCCTACAATTTAATTTCAAATTAACATTAACTTATTTCATCCGTGACCCAGTCAAATGTCCTATTTTACAGATTTCTATAAAATATTCTCACTAAAGTAACAAGAAACCTCGTTGGTGGTGTAATGTTTATATTCGTGTCAGTCATAAGTTATAAGCCAACGAAGAAATCAATTGTTGAAATTCCTTCACACTTTATTAACATATCAAGATAAAAATGAGTGCTAAAACGGAGAAAGTCTTGATCCGATTCGCGATTCTCATGTCATGGATGAATTGATTGGAGTGTTTCTTTTCATATAAATGTTGTGAATTTTCTGATAGTATTCATATATTTTTATATGAAAAACATTTTTGTACAATAATTATATTATGTGTATTGATATAAAACTTTTTTCTTTGTATAACTCATAAAAATACTTACTTTTACTTCAACAGTAAAATAAGAATAGCAAGAAACAAATTGTTTAATTTTATTGTGGTTTATGGCAAGAAAAATCTCAGTAGACATATTCCAAGCAACTGAAATTTGATAAAATTGTCTCAGAAATAGGTTTTACATATTTAAAATTTGATTTCTAAGAGTGTTAACAATTCTTTAACAGTGAAACTACATTACAGACGTACTTACTGAAACAATCTAATTAACAACACAAATTGAATATTCACAAAATGAATGTATTTTCATAATTCAGGTTAACTTTTACGAACATTTATTCTTTAAAATTAAATTTAAGAAGTCTAAAATAAATAACGCTTGTCACGGCGGCTTTGTTAATTTATAGACATCGTTTCAATATTTGCTTCAGGTGTATTGCGTTCACTAAGTGGCCTTCATGTATTATCCTTATTCTTTAATTGCTATCATATTTTCAATTAATACTTGCGACATGTTAGAAAAACACTTATTTCTTTATTATGTTGCAAGTTATTATGTTTGAGAAACCTGTTTATTTTTGTTAAAGATCCTCCTTATTGTATTTATATATATTTATAGTACTAATAAAGAATTAAAACTTCACAGGTCTACAATAATGTATATTCTGATTATTTTATCTCCTTACGTTATTGAGATGATCTTAGGCTGATACTAGATATATAAACGTCTGAAATGAGATTGTGAATTAAGATATCAATTTGAATACGAAATGTGTTCTCCAACTATCGCCAACTTGCGACGTTGGCGATAAAGAAAAAAGGTTATATTAATATCCAATTCTCGTATTTGCTGCACTAAGGACCTCAAGTTGCGTCATTTGGACCGGTCGACGGTACTAAAAATACAATGTGGCCAATATTATGAATACTGTTTTGATGCTTAAAAAAGTCAAATATTCATTTGCATTTATAAAACATGAACTCGTAATAAAATGAACTATTGTGTGTATAAATTTGAAGTTACCTTTACACATATAAACGTCAAAACTAATAATACTTGACAAACTTTCGCATCCTTGTTTGTCAAATATAAATTTCCCGTGAATTATTAGATGTTGCTGTTGTAAAAGCAGGACCGGTCGACTTTAGGGCTAAATATATTTGTCGTACTGTCATAGGTACCTATCGAATGTAACGAAAAAGCAGTCAATAGTCTCATGAAAACGGAGACGTTAAGCCGGAATTTAGCCGGCTTCTGGCGATTAGTGCAGTTGAAGCAAATTGTAGTTTAAGATTGGCAAGTACAAAATTGGAGTTGTTGTTTAGGATCGATGTAGTCTTTCGCTTATTATTTATCTTTGCCATGCAACTTTTAAATGTTAAATAAAAACAAAATTAAAACTCTGAACCCCTATGACCGTATTTATCTGCGGTATAGACAGAAATGAATCAATTTCGTTTTTTGAATATTTTTAAGCAAAGGTGTATCTATGCCCACACTGCAGAACACAGCGGTAGAAGCCTTTTTTTGAATTTGAAAACCGTAATGTTTTCTGATAAACATTATCTAACAATGCTTCGATGCGTGTGATAAATGAACGGGAAACTTGATATTATAGAATCGCATAATTATTATGACACGATTAGCTAAATAGCCGTAGCTGACCGCATTGCATTTATTGCTTGAAAATCTTATCCGTTAAGAAATCTTTGTATTTTACTGCTTAAGAAATCATCATTACAAACAGACAGTGGAAGACATAAAAACGTCGTTTATCTTTGCGTTCACACCTCTTAGCACACAGGTCAGGCCTTGCAATGGAAAATTTATTATACAGAAATGAGAGAAATAAAAATATACTTCATTTTCCTGTATCAATTAGCCCAATAAGGAAGCATTTAAAGCTATTTATTTTGAGTATAAAAAGAGTGTACAGGTAGGCACAAGTAGTAGGTAGTCAACAAATCAAATAGAACAACTTTTGAATAATAAAACATAAAGAACGAAATGTAGGATTCTCATTGCTCGGGTCACCAAATCTCTCCAAAATTTAAACAAGGCCATACAATTACCCCAAATAAAACATTCCGATCAATTAATGGAAATTATATCTTCATTCAATCACATAATTGATTTTAAACGTCTTATGTCATCAGTTATTCTGATAAAATATTCTACGTAAGCGTCGGGACCAAAATTAGATTAGAGTTCACGCGCACTTGACCAGTGACCCTGGGTCAACGCAATTGACTTTAACTGTCAATTTGTGCTCTGGGGAAAAACGTTTTCTATAGAGGCCGAATTGCTTCTAATAAAAAAACCGCATAATTCGATCACGTTATCTGTGATAGAGTAATATTATAAAGCTGAATTGAATTAAATTTTTCACTCCTCTTGCACAAATCAATGATTTGCTTTCCTAAAGTAGCACTTCAAAGGTGTACTTTTGTAATTCCCAGTTTTGAAACTACAGTTTCAAATGAGTATAAAAAACGTAAACAGAACTAATTCATAAGTTTAAAAATTAAGACTTGACTAATGTAATGGTTATGTTTAATTAAGAAAAACAAAGTTTTGAAAATGGAACTAAAAGTGATCTCTTTGGCACAATGAAATCCATTTATTACAATCAAGTATTTGTGTTTGATCGTCCATTTATTTGTACATTTATTAATTAATAAAACATTGCGCTTAAACCCAATAAAAGGTTGTATTAATACTCTATAGATTAGATTTATTGATATATAAATTATAAGCACTATTACCAGTGAAATATCAAACCCTCTCTTCTATCTCAATGGCTTCTAAATCAAATGGCTCGTTCGGTGAACTATGAAACTATCCATACGTCACGTCTTAAACTCATTTAAACTAATTTAAATAAATCAATTACGTATTTACTATAATATGATCATCAAAACGAAGGTCGCTTATTAGATTGTCACGTTATGTAGGTCATGGAAGTGCTACGTGATAGTATTGACTTTAAGAATTACTTTTTTAATGGGTTTACTTTTGGGAAGTACTTGAAATGACAGTACTGGTGGTGGTATTCTGTTTAATTGCGATTAAGTCAAAACATGTTTTGTTTTCTTATATTTCCGTATAAATAGTTTTTTTTTTTTTTTTTTTAATTATTATATGTCAGCACCCCTCTTCCCTTAGCGGAAGAGTCCTTATTTACATAACTTATCTTAAATACATTGTTTTTATAATTATCATAACTATATACACATTACTTGGTCTGGTTTCTTTTTGTGACTATATTTACAATTCTACAACAGTATCTAATAAATTTGTATATTGTCTTTTTGTTGGCTATGAGGTCTCTGGCGTTTTCGGCGCACACCGCGACGCCCGTTTCGGCTTCCAAGTCGTTCCTAGCTTGTCCACTCATAGGGCAGTCAAACAGGCAATGTAATATTGTTTCCACTGTTTTGCCATCACATGGGCATGCCGGGCTGTCCTTGCACTTGAATCTATGCAAGTACCCAGAGAACCCGCCATGTCCAGTGAGCGCTTGTGTGATTATATAGTTTGGAGCAAGCTCTTTGACTGTCCTATGAGCAGACTGAGGGTCTGGGAAGAAAAGTTTCGTGACACTCCCGACACTTGATGAGCTGTACTTGTCACGCCACTCCTCAACTGTTTTTGTTCTTAGGAACCTTTTAATGTAGGAAATAGGACAGAGGTCGTAGTGTGGCTTCGTCTTTAGCTTGAGTGCAGCCTCCTTTGCCAGATGATCAGCCCTTTCGTTGCCAATATGACCTGCGTGAGCCTTGACCCAGTACAGTTCTATCTTGAAACCGCGTTTCCGAATTTGTGATAGGATATTTCTTGATTCCAATACCAGTCGGTTTGTTGATATCCTAGCTACCGCCTCCAGTGCTGACCGTGAGTCGCTCAGTACCGCGGTCGTTTTATACCCCTTTTGATGAGCCTCTGCCAGGGCTTCCTTTAGAGCCAAGAGCTCCGCCTGGTAGACCGTGCAGTAGTCTGCAAGTTTGTACTTTTTACTTTTAATTTCTTCGTCTCTTTTGAATATCACGATGGCAGCTCCCACCTTTCCATCAATTTTGCTGCCATCGGTGTAAATTCGGATTTCTGCACTAAGGTTCAGAAGGTCTCGGTCCGTATAAATAGTTAGCGCCTAGTGCGAAGGATTATTTCAGTTACCGAATTGCAAATTTTGGTTAAGTTATGTATATACTAATAACTATTTTTGTAGATTTTCCGTCTTATAGCGTTAATCCTGCCTTTATCAGTTTTGTTTAAATATGATTGTTTTGTAACAGATAATCAATCCGCAATTCAATTGATTGATTGTAAATGCTGCCTTTCACTCATGACATTTTAACTTAGCATTTAAATTAAATTATACCTACGCTCATTTTTTTGTGGTTTTTAACTATTTATAGCTCTGCGAATTATTCATAAAACATATTATAATCAGTTATAGAAAGTTTATTTTTGATTATGTTTAAGTTCTGGAAAGATTCAGATGTTTTCTTGTTTAAACTTAATATTGGATACTGCTTCTTCTTTTATAATCCTTGAGTTTCATCGGCATTTTAATATTTTGCTGAACCAACCGACTATAACTTAAGCTTAAACAGGTCACATTTTAGGATGGGTAAATAAACACTTAATTATAAAATGATGACTTCTGCTTCTAACGCTTCTACATAGTGTTCAAAGTATTTCTGTGTGTGCCACACCTATCTTGATTATACAGATGTTTTATAGAATGGAGATTCTCAGCTTAGATCGAAACAGAATAATGAATGAGGTTTGCACATATCCCTATCAATAACTACGTATATTAACTATTTCAATTGTATTACGTAATTATATTTTTAACGGTTACCTAATTCTTCAACCTTTTGACATAATGAAAAAAAAAACATTTGGAACTATAGTGTTCACGACACGGCGGCTTATCTCTATTAAGATTTTTTGAATAAAGTATTATTAAGTCAAAATAACCACAGTTTTTGTTTAGATTAAGTAATTTCACGAATATCAGCGTGTCTCTTTGCATAGGACTCCTCTATCAGGCCATTTATTACGAAATTCAACACTTTAGTTGATACATGCATATATTTTTGGTTAGTAATGGTTTTAAAATTGCATCGTTGAAACTTAACGCCAAGGTTGTGCATCAGTCTAGACGCACCTTAACTTTATACAATGATAATGTTGTTGCTTTGACAAGCATCAGTCGCCACAAAAGGGTACTACATAGAACTATATTTCGTATCGAAAACTGCTACGTGCGTCCATGTGTGAGTATCGTGGCATCTGGAGCAGATAACTGCTTAGAACAGTTTCTGTTGAGTGTATAAACTGAAAAGACTTAAGACTTATTATTGCATCGATCTCTTTGTGATATAATGTGGAAACTCAAAACTAGAGTAGTGGAGATGATATTATATAAGAGTTTTATGGAAGAAATATAATATCTAATAACAAAGTTAACTTTACCACTGTAAAATAAATAAATAGTGTTCAATAAATACTTTAAATCACATCGTAAATCGTTCTTTATTGGTCTCGATCTGATGGACGTACTGAGAATTTCAGACTTATATATATATAAAACTTCAGGCTGCGAAATGACCGAATGCTCGTTTAATTGGGAACCGGATTTCCATCGGATTCCTATTAAAAAGTAATTAATAGATATCGCTGTATAAATTGTTAAGCCTTCCGTGGTTCAAGCTTATTTTTATATCTACCGGATATTTGTATTATTAAATTTATTTATAAGGTTTTAGCACCTTAGTTTTATGCACGAGGAAAAAATGTTTTGCTTCTAAAGCTCGTGGAAAGTTACACGATTACACACGTTTTAAAGAGAACTGTGATCTGTATATGTATCATGCGCGAAATAACAACAAATTATGGAAATAAACTTGTATTTTAATGCACTGAAAAGAGTAATAAAACTTTTGTTTTCAAACTGTTGCTTACCTACATTGAAAAACTATAGTCAATCGACTAAAAATGAAGGAATTTCATATAATTAAAACTCACCTGATGTTAAGTTTTATACTACTACTACTATGTTTTAAACATTTGGGGTGTCTTGAAGAATATCTTTAGCAGTTAGATCGCCCGTTTGTATCATATGGATTTTCGTTGTTATTATTAACATTGTGGGAAAGCATGAAAATTACAAAATTTCAATCGTTGAGCGCTTCTAATTAAGTTTCAAAATTCACCCGGAGTCAGAAGCTAGAAGCTTGTAAAAACAGGCTCGCGCGACACGTTCATCTTCAGTATTTTCATCCGCACCGCTCAAGAATGTAGCTCCCAGTGCGGTCTACTTTAGCGAAACATCAACAAAGAGCAAATTGGGCGTTATTTACCTTGGCCTGCATCGTCAGGCAGGCTAAATGCAATACAAGAAACATTTACACCGCATACGAACAGTATGAAAATACTAAGTGGTTTACAAACTAGTTTCAATGTTTATTCAATACGCTTGTTAGAATAGAATTCTTAAATACATTTAACAAGTTACATTATATAATCACTTTCCCTCATTTTGTTTACTTTACAAGAAGATAATGAAGCTAGCGTGTAAATTTTGACTCTTAGAATTAACTGCATTACTTAAATGTTTACGGAGAAAAAATAACTGACGTTATTATACAACATATAGATAGTACTAGAATTAAATCTTGTAAAATAAAGTTTTTGATAATAGACACCAATTGTAACGTTTAGATTTATTATATGCAACTTACGACTATATATATGATCCAAAGATCCTTGACTCCAACAGAAGTAAGTGGCGTTTTTAATACGCCGAAACACGTTGTTGACTTTTGATATTATTTTGTAGCATGTACTGAAAGTGAAACCTCATTGGTGAGCTAACTATTATTGATTTACGTTTGTTAAGTTTTTATATTCTTTTGCTACTGCAGTCTCAATTCACAGAACATTTTGAAGTTTTGCAGGCTGCAGCAAAAGGGACTAGGCGAAGCAGTTGTACGAGTAGTTGTTTGTTACAAATTGTTTTATTTTGCCCTTGACTCAGTTATTCGATAAAAAATTCGAAGTTAATTATTTTATATTCGATTTTGGATATTTTACTTATCGAGTTCAGAAAACTTGGAATAGGAGGAGTGTATTTTTGGCTACTGAAATAATTTTGATATTGGGCATCTTCATTAAAAAAATACATTAGTTTTGAATAATAATTGAGGTTGTTTATATTGACCTCAATACATAACTTGTAACTAGCAAATAATCGCGAATTCTATTATTTTGGAATAACCGTAATCCTTGATAGGTAAAGTGTCCGTGTATAATAATTAAAAACATATTGTTCCTTAGAAGTCTCATATTTTATACATGTCTCAGTTTGAGAGGTACAAATTACCTAATCCATCAATTCATAAGTAGAAACCGTAACTACCATCGTTAATTGTATAATTATAATTTTCCTACAAATAGAACTTCCTGACTTTTCGACAAGAGGATAAGGCATAATGTAATGCGGAAAAAGACTGTTAATTCAAATATTGTGGATATTTCTTTTTTTACCCAGCAACCGCGCCTCTATGATAAATCTGAATGTTGATGGTGGAATATAGGAAATAGTTAATAATAAAGAGATAGCATACTTCTTCATCAAGGGCGGCAACGAAAACACTAGAATTTCCGCCCGTTTCTACTTTGGCTACTTTATAAAAAATATTTGCTAAAATATAAATATCATACTTTGCATATTTAAAAGCTTTTTGTCGTTTACATAGCAAAGTATACGTAGAGCAAAAAATATATTTCATTCCTCGAATGATAACAAAATTTTACTTGTATGAGATAACGTACTAATTACTAATTGTATTTTTAACATGCTTCAGTGCTTTGTACGTACTAGTGTAAATTTTTCACATACTTTCAGTATGTTAGCTTAGATCATATATGTGAGAAGTTTCTTAAAGATTTTAAAAAGATACTGGCTAAAAAATAATAGCAAAATTCCTTACGTTACTCCGCGAGACTAATTCATTGTTATATACATCTTTTAAAACCTTCTGATAACTTCCTTAAACTTGAGGACCTAGTGAACTCGAGGACTTTAAAATTACGCTTTAAATAAACAAAACAATATTTATCATTACCAAATGACATCTTAATTAATATAAATCTCGTCACGTTTGTCCGCGATGGACTCCTAAACTACTTAACCGATTTTAAATTAGATAGGATAGCTTAGATCTTAAATTAAATAGTCGCAATTTTATTTTATTGCAAATTATTTGTCTATAATTAATTGACAGTCACAATTATCTGTTAACTCCAAAAGATTCTAAAAGTTGTCGGTACTTTTCGACTGGATTGAGTAATCAATAGATGGTACTGCTAAGTGCTATGGTAAATCGACAAACGAGTCTTATAAAGATTAATTTATTATCCTAAATACTTATATTATTTAAAACGCCTTCGATTATAAATACATCCCCGCACACTTAAAGCTGATTATTATTTTTATTGAACTAAAAAATGATTGCTAGAAATCACATTTATGGCAAAACAACGTCGGATCAGCTAGTATTACTATAAAGCCTTTTCAACACAGTGCTTGACAACTGGTCCGGTGTCTTACGAAATATCTTGATAGATGTCAATTAAAATGTAAGTGCACCTGTCCGAATAAATTGCGTTAAAGGCAACATTTTAGAATAGAAGTTGTTAAAAAGCTACCATATATTATAAACTTTATTTAGAGGCTCTTTGTATTTTCGATAATGTTATTTTAATAGCCCGCGAAGATTATCAAATTAAATCAATTTTTTATTTTGAATGCACACATTTATAGTTACATTATGGGGCCGTTGGACCCAAAATTGGCGTATGTGATTGAATATACCTACTAATATTTATATTCCCGATATAAGCCAAATCCTAAAATCTTCACTTCGAACGGTTTTCTCGAAGCATATATGTATATATGAGTTAGTGTTCGATTATACGAATTTTTTATAATGTGAGGGAATTTCTATAGTATAAGTTTTGACATACCCACATTTTTAATTATTAACATTATCTAACGTTACAAAATTAACGTTAGATGCTACTAGATAATTATGAGGATCCAACTTATATTATAAACGTTAAATTTGTCAGTATGGATGTTTGTTACTATTTCACGTAAAAACTACTCAATGGATTATAATGAAACTTTACAAAAATATAGCTTATACGTCAGAATTGCACATAGGCTACAATTTGTAAAGATATGAGTTGAATCGTCCAAAGTATCAAGTAAATAGGAAAAAAATTACTATCTGCGAGCTGGCATGCACTGCCAAAAACGCTGCAGTTGCACATGTGTTATGCCCTCCTCAGTAGGTATACATACGAGGGTGGATTGAAAAGTACTCGGCCTAACCAAGAAAATAAACATATACTAAATCAGTTATATTTTTATTTTTCTACATAATCACCATCAAGTTCAATACACTTTTGCCACCTCCCCTTCCAAGCATTTAGACCGTTGAAAAAAAATGATTCTTCCTTAGAGTCAAAATATGCGTCTACAGCTGCTTTGACCTCGTCGTTTGTCGAAAATCTTTGACCTCCCAAGTGCTTTTTTAGGTTAGGGAACAGAAAGAAGTCTGATAGTGCCAGATCAGGTGAATACAGCGGATGCGGTAACAGTTCAAAGCCACAGTTGTGAATTTCAGCCATTGACTGTACTGACGTGTGAACACGGGCGTTATCTTGATGAAACAGGACTTTTCTTCTGAGCATTCCTCGACGTTTTTCTTTTATTTCCTCTCGTAAACGACGTCGTAAGGTGCAGTAGTAATCAGAGTTTATAGTCTGACCCCTTTCAAGATAATCAATCATAATCACACCTTTCGAGTCCCAGAATACTGAAGCCATCACCTTATTTGCCGACAAAATCGACTTAGCCTTTTTTGGGGGGTGGTGAACCAGGTCTTCTCCACTGTTTTGATTGTTGTTTTGTTTCCGGTGTACAGTAATGAACCCATGTTTCGTCCATAGTAACAAAACGATTCAAAAAATCATCTGGATCTGCTTCAAATAACTCCAAACAGTCACGTGAAACAGTCAATCGCGTCCTTTTTTGTTCAACTGAAAGCAGTCGCGGAACCCACCTCGCAGACACCTTGTGGAAACCCAACTCGTTGACAATGATGTTTTGAGTTCGTTCATAAGAGATGCCTATAATCTCGGCTATCTCTCTAATTTTTAATCTGCGGTCTCCCATTATTAAATCAAGTACTTTTTTAATATTTTCGTCAGTAGTTGACGTCGAAGGCCTTCCAGAGCGGGGTTCATCTTTCACACTCTCTCTACCACGCTTAAATTCTGCTATCCATTTTTTTGACGGATGAATATGACAGAGCACAATCCCCTAATGTACTGACCATGTCATCATGGATGGCTTTTGATGATAGACCCTTCTTATGGAGGTACTTAATGACGGCACGCTGCTCGATTTGCTCCATTCGCGGAAATTGTGTCCGATTACTTTGTTAATAAATTTATAAAATCACAACTAATTATCGCACACGTTTCGAACTTCACACAATGAACTAGTCTGAACTGAACTAAATAATGTGGGTAGATTTGATTTTTAGAATTGATTGGATCTGTGTTAGGCCGAGTACTTTTCAATCCACCCTCGTATATATATCTATACCTTATGTGGTATAAACATAACATATATAAGATAACTACAGTAAAAATTGTTAATTTCTTTCAAATGTGTAATAATTTACCTAAGTTAGTAATTAATCTAGTAATAATTTAGGTAGTAATCAATCGATTCCTATATATTTACTTTTATCGCTTCTATATTACATATATTATAAGGTCATTGACCCAGGTAGCTTCAACTGACAAATTGGAATAGCGATCGAAGGTGGCAGTTTGTTTTTTGGCAAGAGTAGTATGAAGGAAAGTATTTATTTATATGAATATATCGCTTCTATATAATGAAATTCACGCGCATATATGCACAATACAGGACCCTTTATTACATTCATTATTTAATTAATGAAGATGCGCAAATGTAACACGAATAGCTGGTTTTACACCTGCTCTGAATTAATTATCATGTTTCGATATGTGGCAGATAGAACCCGGTTTCTAGGCGATTTATAATGACCAAGACTAAAACAAAAATAGTCTTTATTTTACGACATTACTTTGTTTATTTGATTCATTATTATACATTATACCTTTATCTATTTATAATTTCAATTTACAGAGGTCGCTTCTACAGATCCTAAAATTTGCCATAAATAGTGTTATTAAAATTCTTATTTATAAACACTAAATTTGTCTTAGATAATAGTAATAATTTTTTCTATTGGTTTAGAATTCTTAAACGTATAGAATTAGTATTACGCTCAGTCAAAATATTGTAATAAATGACGTACCTATTAATAATAAATATGTCTGTCCTTATCACTAGGGTTTAAACGTGACAAAGGAATATGGCAATGCACATAATAATCATGGACAATCCTCGAAATATTTATGCAAATATTGACATTCGCATGTCATTAGCCGACCTTATTGCAATAGTGTATGTTTTATGTAATTGGATTGATTTACTGTTCACGAGGTAAAAACCTACTTGTGCTAACATAGATGGCTAGGAATGTACACGTAATGTAAAACCTTATCCTACAATTAAGATTATACAATTCTACGAAATTTGTGTCACCAGGGAGTTTCGATAACTGTATTTTTGACCTGAAATTTGTATAAAATGTATCTCTTTATAACAACTTAAATTTTGGTATACGAGTATATACTGAATCACTGAAATAACTGCTCACAGATCAGTATTGAAACGTTCGTAGTGCACACTTTTTAATTTTAGGTTCAATCTTCTAAGATTAAAAATGTGTAATATTAAAGTTATTTAGTAAACAAACACCACATATTTAATATAATATTTAATTTAATTACACCTAAGTAAACATATTTTAAAGGTAATAATTTATACCCAATGACAAATTAAACAAAATGTATTCAAAAGGTAATTGTAATATTGTGGAACATTCAAGAGGTAAAATTATGAAGTGCATAGGATTATTTGCATATTAGATATGTATTTTAAATAAAGGCATCGAGTCTCATCAAGTCATTCTTGCTTGCTTTTATGCTTTTTTATAATTCTTTTCACTCCTATCACATCTTAGCGCGTATAACAACTCTTTTTAATCAGTCAATTGCAATAAAATCCTGGGAAAAACCTAAAAAAACGAAACGTTTTTTCAAAGTTTGCGATTGTTCAATAATGAAGGTGGGAAAGAACCGAAGTCACAACATGTAGATGTTTAGAATATATAATTTTTAAATTTCCTCCTATGGAAATAATCTACAAATATTTACCTGTATTGAAAATGTAGAGGTAGAATTTCTGTACTTTGAAAAAAAAATCTCGCTAAACTGAGTCTAGAGGAAAGATGGAACACATCCAGATATTATTAAAAAAAAATTGTTTCCGCTGGCTGTTCGTCTGGTCTGCTACTTACTTACCTACTGTCTTGGACTGATTCAATAGTTCCCTTGGGATAATTAAAAAAACTATAGTAACTTATACGTTAGTACACAAGTATTAAATTACAGAGAAATAATTTTACAATATTATATGTAATAAAATAAATTTAATTAAAATTTTGTAAATAATTATATACTTATATTCCAAAAACAATCCCTAGCGTCCTTCCGCCTTTGATGCTAAATAAATTGTGTTTGGTGGTCATTTTCATCTAAGACAAACAGTGGACACGATACGGTTATATGTTAATAGTTCTATAAAATCGATAGATGGCGCTGTTAGCTTTTAACAACATTGATTTAACATTAAGTATTATTTAGACGATAAATCGTACGATTAGAAATAATCGACGAAGTTGCGAGCACTAGCTAGTGTGTTCAAATAAGAGCACACAGAGCTTTGGGTCAATCTCCGATGCCTTAAAAAGCCAGCAGGTAGATAATTACAGAGCATGCGTGTTTTGTTAGACCTCAGAACTTCCTTTGTTTATAAACTCTTGCGGCGTGGGAAAATGTTAATCGTACATTACACTTGCGCAGTATAATAGTCTGCCTAAGTACATAGAACCGATATAATTTATAAGGAGCTAAATAACACTTGTAGCAGCGCCATCTATTGGGTTTCTAACATATGATCATTATGCATTATTTCGATTCATTATTTTGTTTGAGTAATATTTAAAACTGATTTTAGCTGTAATGGCTTTAAAATGTAATTATAGTCATTAAAAGTTGAAATGTTAATTTACTCTTTTAAAAATACATTAACATTTTATTTGACCACATTTTTAGTCTCATAAAATTAAATTGTATTCACAAAAGCGTAATTTATCGAATGAAACCATAAAACCAATTTCGTAGTTTTATAAGACTCATTGCCATGAAATAGATAATATGTCCACTTACGAAAAGGATATGAATGCTTTTTCTTTGTTTTTTCTTAAAAGTAAAACTCATTCGTGATCCAAATTTACAATAGGATTGTCTCTTTTTAAAGTTAACAGAGTGAGTGAGATAGATGCATCTTTTATAGCGGAATCGGAAAAGGATATTTGCAATTATAACTCATTAATAAATGCAAATACATTCATTGTTTGAGCATATAGATTGTGTAGACTGTAGATAATATAAATCCGTTGTTATAATTTTAATTTATTTTAGCTTCGATCGATATATTCCCTCGATTTAAATTAGCACGTCATTTATAACTACGTATTTTAGAAATTATCCTATCGAAATTATTTATACAAATTTCCACGTAACAACACTAAGGGCCGGCAACGCATTCATTAATAGATGTTTATGGGCTGCGGCTGTTGCTACTTAGGCCACCATCAAGCTCGTTTCCCCCCCTATTTTATAAAAAAAATTATTTTGCTACCCTTCCATCGATTATTATTATTACATAAACGATATCCCAAATAGAATCGTACAGAGGTATGACGGTTCAGTTACGTCAATCGGTCTACAATAGCCGCGAAAGTGATAGAAAGTACAAGACATAGCACGATTATATCATACTTTACATAACACAGCTCTTTGTAGGTAATTGGAGCGGTTTCAAGGTCACGTCTGCAGGTTTATTAAGGTCTTCGAAGATGTTTGACATTTACAAGTTGATGTGAAAATATGTTTGAAGAAAATATAAAGCAGTCGAAATTAAGCATCCACTGAAAATTAGATAGGGTACGATACGATAGAGCCGAACGATATTTTATCTGCGCCAACTCGCGCACTGATATTTAAATATACCTAAGCGTGTCCACTTTTTGTGTATATACACACAAAAACATGAGACGTGTTACAAATAAGGAACTCAAATAAAAAGTATGTATTACGTTTTATTTTGACGATTTTTTCTTAATATACAGCAAACATTCTGGTTTTAATTTACACGTTGCAATATTTAAGGAATTACGAATTTTGGTCCCTCATTAGCGTCACCTTTTCCAGGCAACTCAATATAAAATCAATGCAAAAATATATTGATAGAATCTCCACGAAGACAAAGCGAAGTCCTTATACAGCTCAAAGTTCGTGACAAATTGATATACATTACAATTACCTATAAAAAGCAGATAAGACAATTTATGAGTTCCTTTCCCACGTAACAATGCGTGATTATTATACGCAACTGGCGTAGCGTATTATAATATGTAAAAAAATATCTAACAACTTTTAATGTTCTACAGGCGGTTTATATCTTGAACCTGGACAAGAACTCGCTGTATAGTCCAGTGAGCCTCGTCTTTAGTGCAAAGTTTTCGAACCTTGGGGTTTTAGTGTGAGTGCGGAGGTGCGTAAGACATTTTCCCCAGAAAAAAAAAATACGGTTTATATTTTAAGATTGGCCAAATACTGCGGGAGATTATAGTTCAAAAGTGAGACTGATTCAGGAGCTGTTTCACGAATTGAAGATTGAGAATTCTTGCAATTGAATATTAGTTCATTAATACAACAGAGAGCCGTTCGTGCAGGAGCCCTTTCTCATTCCGTGGTAGAAGTGCTTTTCTAAAAAAATCTAAATGGGATACTATTACTTAATGCTGCTCCTACCAGTAACAAGATCTCGTTAATCGCCGTACTGAAACAAATTAAGAGATGTGCCTTCCTAGTTTGTATTACTTAGTGCATTAACTTCTACTCTTTGGTACTAGATGGCGCTAGTATCTTTTAAATGCCACTCATCTTAGAAGTTTTCACATCTTAAACGGTATTTATTCGAAATTTAGCAACCCCTTATCTACGGAATTCTAACTACTACAATTTTGGAGGGGACAATGCATCCTTAGGAAAAATGTCATCTTTTATGTGTTAGAAATAATAATAATAAAGTTGTGATGTATGAAGAAAGTTCGAAATTACTAACGTGTACGTAAACAGAAAGTTTGTTTACAATGTTGTTAAAATTTCTTCAGGCAGCATTAAATGTGTGTGAACAAATAGAAACCTCTTTACATTTATTTTTTGTGAGGTTTTTAATGGTTGACTTAAACATGAGATATATATATTAAACATCTCAGGAGAGAAGATTAATTGACACAAGTGAGAAAAATGAATTATTTAGATATAATTTATAAAATAGACTTGGTAATTTCGTATTTACTAAATACATAAACTTATAATGAATTTGAATGTGTATATAAACAAAATCACAAATCAAACGCAGTGACCGATATAATTTTACATTTCGTTCTACGGTATAACGATGATAATCATAACAAAGTTTATAAAGCCATTAAACTCAATATCCACTACAACAATGCTGGATCATGAACAGTGTAGTTTACAACTGTACTTGATAATATTGATTGCTTATAAATCTTCTGTTCAAGGTATTTGTCTATATTAGGTCAAGGTATAAAAGCTATAAACATATTGTAATGAATGTATGCCCCACCTCTATTTGTCGCATAAGTCATAGTTCTTAAAAACTGTTTATGATATTCAAGATCTCTTTGATGGATATATTCGGTTATCCAGGTAGAATATTAATTGTTACATTTCATTTAATCGATAGGGTCTTAGAGCCTCTGCCAGTTGTAACGAGCTCCTCGAATTTAATTAAAAGATTACTACACATTATTAGGGACTACTATAACAAAATAAAATAAAAAAAGGATATACTATTATCAAAAAAACTAAGTATATTTCTGCCTCAAATGTTAGTTTATATTATGTAACAATTCGGATAACGTAATTTTTAACAGTAATGTCAGTTACAATTTATTTTAAATATATGTCGGCATAGAACAATCAAAGATAACGTTTTAACAGTTTTTTCAACCTTTTTCATGATGCGACCCCCCCCCATGGTATAAATAATATTTCGCGGCCCCCACCCCCTTTCCACCTTCGGTTTTTTATCATGTATGTAGGTGTATGTTACAGTATTACCATTAACAATATTAATTGTCTTTAATTTTTGTTTTTTTTATAAAGGCCCCCTTTTTTTTTCCCCCCCCCCCCCCCCCCCCCACGCCCCCCCCCCCCCCCGGGGGGGCCCCCCCCCCCCCCCCCCTGGTTTAATTGGCCCCCCCCCCCCCCCCCCCCCCCCCCCCCCCCCCCCCCCCCCAAAAAGGTTTTAGACAAAAATAATACAGTTGAGAAATTTATTCGATGTTCCTTTGGGACGAATTTTTTTATTTTTTATTCTTTATTTAAGAGTTAATTGAGATTCTATCGCTCTATTTCTATAATAATATAAAACTTTTATTATAACTATCTAATTATAACTTTTTATACAAATCAACTAAAAGTCTTGCTTTAGACGGAGAAATTAAAATACTAAAATATAGCTTTGAAGTTGGTAATTTCAGAAAAAAATAGACCTTAAATCTTCATAATCACAACACTGGTAGGAGCCATTTCATGTTAAATCTTGGAATCTATGTTAGAAATTTTACTAGAACATGTATAATATCTGAAACAATGGCTGATTATTACACACGTAATAATATAATTACCTATTCTATAGATTATTACCGAGAATTCCGAGAACATTAAGAAATAGCGATTATAACTGACGGGGAAGTGGCAAATGGATAGTTTGCTTCAGTCAAATGAAGACTAACATGACTAAAATAATAATTAATGTCTTAAAAATATTAAAGTTTACAAACTAAACTAAATTGAATTAAATATAAATAAACAATCAAGAATTTATACCTGACGCAAATAATTACATAATCATTGTACCAACTCCATGTATCTTAGCGAATATACAACGATCTCATGATATTCAATACACGTATCTTATGTGTAAGATGTACATCTTGTCAGTTTTATGTTATGTATAAATGAAAAGAGCGGACCTATAGAGTTTAAGCTGATTATCCTGTAGGAAACGGTCCTGGATATCAGACTTAACATTTACATACACAGGATTTGCCTTCAACATAACGTAAATACAATTTGATGTAAATAGTTGATTTAGACTTTTTGTGTTTAGGGTGGTTAAGATTTAGGTTTCAAAGTCAGGTATAGGACTGATTTTCTATGATTCAGGTTGTGACTGGTTCAATATGGTGGTGACTTACGATGTCCTTTTAGAAATCCCATAAATTATCTCTTTACAAGTTAAATAAATTACAGCCTCCATTTGGAATCGCGAGTTTTAATTTTTACCCATCTCATGCATAATTTCCTCCAAAAAAGTGTCAAAATGTTAAACAGTAAATTCCATAGACAACCGGTTACGCTCGCCAAAAGCACTTGTCGCAAAAGAAGTATCAATAAATTATAGACAGGTTTCGGTCAACGTATAGTTTTTGCGAACGGCCGAAATTATTTTTTGTGCCCGTAACGATAATTACGATATACATACGCGTAAGATATAATCATTGGGCATTTTATGGGATCGGACGAGTTGCTAAGGAGGTTACGTGTTGATTATATCTATATTACATGAACCAGAAATTTTAAATGCGTAGACGTAACGTAAATATCTTAACTATAATTGAGTATTTGGAATTACATTTTGAAAAACCGCTCAACTCGAGTGACTCGCGCACGATGGGATCTGTGCCATTATTCGGATATAAATAAGCAATATATCACTTTTATTCTTTGGGAGACCCCTTAAATATTTATTTTATTCTGTGTTTTTGTATCTGTGAAAATTTCAACTTAACCGTGATTCGTCACAGACGAGACGGACAGCGAAGTCTCAGTTATAGAGTCCGTTTTAAAACTTTGGGTCGGAGCCCAGAAAAGAAATCTAGGTTATAAATTACGCCTTCATAAGGAAAATAAGGGACGTCTTAAGTCTATACATAAATCGTTTTACGTTAAACTAATTATATACTGTAACTTGTCACTACTTTCATCAGCCTGCGTTGATTGATGGTTGAATTTCCTGCTTCAATTTGCAGTCAGTTTACAATCTACTGTAGGTAATTATATATCGTTGTACCCATTCTATATGAATACAACCTATATGAATATATAACGATTGTTTTAGTTAGAATTTAAACGTAACTGTATTTATTGAGATCACTACGATTTCGGAAAACACATGAAAACTTTGAACTTAGTGTTAAATAATTTATGAAAATAATTTAACACTAAGTAATTTATGAAAAGAGCCTTTGATAAGCTTTTGTATTGCAACAGTCTCCTCGTTGAACCCTGCCATTTCATAGAATAATAAATCATTACCAGAAAAAGACAGCTTCTTCAGCGACCATAGGTATATTTGATATCGAAAAACATTTTCAAACAATTTTACGAACCACTTAACGAAGCAATATAGTTATTTTTGATTTTCGTATAAGGCTTTCAGGTGTGTAAGGTCATATGTTTGACCTGGTTACGAAACGTTACATTAGGCCTAGAATGTTTAATTTTAAATTATAATTAATTATCATTGTACTAAATTCATATACGTGCTGAGTTTTTTATGCTGTGACGTTTTAACAGAATTTTAAGTAAATAAGTGTCTAAAGGTCACACAGGAAAATCGTTTTTTTTACTCCACAACCAGTCAGATATATAGTCACGCTTTACTCTTATATTATTTTAGGTGTATTTGTTACACAACCTATACGTTTCTTGTGCCAGCACTGTATTTCTTCATTAACCTAAGCGTGGTGAATACCTAAATCCTCATACACTTATAATAAATGAAATAGTCATTAATATATTTGTCGTACGAGAGTTTTAAATATATTTTATAGATAAAATTATCTTTTACAGCAATGAGGTACGAGTTGTACTAAGGAAAAATCTAGCCCCTTGCCTAAGCACCATATATTAATGACGCTAGAAGGGCGTGAATGTTCATCAATCACTTTTCAATTATGATTTTATTTCAATTGATTTCTTTATATTAAGTTAAGCTATGCACACACTGTTTGGCTTGAAATATATATTTATGAAAATTTAAAAGTTAAATTAAAGTGTCAGTAATATGCAATTTCAATCTGCGTTTGATCTACGGTGAACTTATTTAAAATTTTCCTCAATACTACCTTGTTTATGTAAACTAAACTTCTCAATGAGAACAATCGTGGTCATTGAGATTTTATCTTACTTTCAATGACCTAGCAACAAACCATCTTATATGAAAATATGTTTTTCAATTTCTACATACTGGGGTAAGAGTGTTCAATAACAGAACCTGTTCAGCTTTATACAATTTAGTATTAAAAAAAACGTTTTTAAGTGCAACGACCCAAAGCGGGCTGTGGCCTCCTACACAAGAGATCGCCGGCTATGCCGATCGCGTGCTACCTCTTAAAGAATCTTACAATTATATATATTTATTGTCTTATGACCACTCTTTTGGCTAAGTCATAATTCCCTTAAAAATGCAAAATTATATAGTTATATAAAATGTTGCAATCAACATAGTTTTGTTGAAATGGAAGCAGACAGAACAGTATGTTAGTAATCACTGTGTATTGATTTTATTTTTTTGTAATAAAAATTTAATGTTTGGTTTACTATCTTACATTTATAAAATCAACTGTTTATATAGTATCTATCATCGTAAGTTCGAATTCGTACGATGAACATCTTGCCTACTGATTAATTTTATAGACTTAAAACTAATTCTCGTTGAAGTTTATACTACAAATATATACAAACATACATAGTACTGAAGCATTTTTCCAGGAACACAAGATTTAAATAAAACCTTCACAATTATTATGTGTATCGTAATATGTACTTAGTGCATGGCCAATCAGTTTTTGTTTCACCAATGAGATCATTTTCAAGGAGCTTTCGATGTCAAGGTCTGACCGGATATCAGGAAGTTTTCTATGGAGTTTAAGAGCGATATTTACAAATAATTTCGTGGCATTTTTTTTAGTATTTGTAATACTTTAAAATCAATATTTAACCGTCTCATTATAGCGTAAACATCATTTGACACAAAGGTGAGAACTCTACACGGAAGAGTGCTTAAAAGCTTAAATTGCTTTTATATTTTGTTCTATTTGTTGTTTTCATAACTTTTTATTTGTAGTGTGATATATATAGTCTGTAGATGTTAATCTCATATACCTTTTGTCTAAAATGTCAACATGAACGCGTAGATTGAAGGTTTTAAATGCATAAAATTGTGTAAAAGTGATTTAAACCAATTTTGAATTAACGGTTATAGTACAAAATTATATTTATCAAAATTTACTTCCTCAAAACCTGATTGCAATTTAGCAACAGAATGTTGACACTTGCTTACAAATGTGGTACTTTCTCTACTGACGCTAGCGGTCAATGCGTTTCTGATTGCAAATTCGGATAGAGTTTATAACAAAATAAAAGTGCGTCTGTTTAACTAGATATTTATTGTTATGTATTATGTATATTTACGTGGTATTTATCTTAGTCTTGGTGTTGGGGTGGTGCCTTTGCCGGTTTGAACAGCAAAGGGGACCGCACCAGACCGTAATCCATATTATCTGAACGTACAAAAAAATAAAAATACATTATTAATTGCTTGGTTAGTGTGTGGAGATTCGCTTATTTTCAGCATCCATAAAATTATCAGCATGTGTAGTACGGAATAAAAAGTAATTCAGTTGAATTTTTATG
>CAVNZL010000014.1:2675000-2712500 GCA_963693355.1 Pontia daplidice
AAAATTATATGAAATATATGTATTTTAAACCATAAATCGATTGTTAAGTCTCATTTCTAATAATATAATTATACTTTTACAGGGTATCGTCAGAATTATACGTCCTGAGCTATGTGGCAAGCAATAGTTTATCAATTATTTTATCATTGTGATATTTATAGTAGCTTTCAGCTGCTATATAGTTTTTATAGTACAATTATCTCAGGAAACATTATATCTTGATTATTTTAAGTAAAATAGGGAGGCAGACGAGCGTAAGGGTAGCGGAAGCGACAACAGCCGAACCCCACAGACACCCATTTTTAACACTGAGTGTTGCCGGCGCTTGAACGAGGAGTTAACACACATTTTAAACAATTGAACGACGTTGTGTTGGGAAGACCCCCGCTGGAAGCCTTATTGGTGTATATGGACATTAAGACATAATGTATTAGACAAGAGGCAGATTTCATATATAAAGTTGCGAATTCCTAGCCACATATGGAAATTTAGACCCATTAAATCAACGTACATGTCTGACCTACCCCATTCCGTATGTAAAGCCTTGCACATTGTCTCATTGTAATTGCTAATAGTGAATGGTATTTGTATCATATTATTTTATATTCAAATACACTTTGATTTAGACAAACCATCATTAGTTTTGAACTTGTGAGAGCTTTTAGTGTAAATTTTTAGAAGAAATTATTTAAGCTGAATATGATATGAAAATCTTTAGGGTCAGATGCAGACCTTAAGCAGCCACACAGAAGGTATTTACTGTGTATGTAATATGTAATTTAAATTTTTACGCGTAAATATTTTGATTTTTATAAAATCTTATTCGACTTTAAAATATTTATTTTATTTATTTATATAAGTCACGCCTGTTTCCTAATGGCGTAGGCAGAGGCCACAGACCTCCACTTGCTACGATCCATGCATACCTCTCTCGCCTCTTCCACACTCATTAAATTCATCATGCATTTTCGTCGGTTATGAGTGCTTTTGACCTGCCCTTTTTCCAGAACGTTCTGAATCTGATCCAAAAACGTTCGGGCAGGTCTCCCAGCCCCACCCTCGCCATCCACACTTGCCTTGTTAGTCTATCTTTTAAATATAACGTTAAAATAAAGTTGTTTGGTTATCTAATTTAGCTGTAACATTTTATTCTTGTGAAATCAAAGTAGAAGCAATAAATACAAGTCGCTCACATGGAATGATAAACAGAATAACGGTTCCCATACTGTACAGTTTTACTTTATACGGTGAAACCTGAATAATAAAACCTCTAAAATCAGATATAAAATAAACTAACGAAAATAGTAATATCAAGTTTAAGCGACATATAGTATGGACATTTTGAGCGCTCGTTTGGCGTATTTGGAACTAAACTGAAACACAAATAACCCTGTCAAATATTGGACGTATTTGATTATATGTTTAAAAGCTAAAATCCTATAGATTTTTGTTTATAATACAATGTTTTAAACAAATAACAATAAAATGTTAAAATTGTTAGCAAATAATTTGTTTCTTTTCCAAAGCTATAAGCTGGCTCTATTTCATTGAAAAATTTCATTGAAATGTAATATTATTGATTTTAAAATAATGTAATATTTTTATTCGTTCTTCATTCGAAAATTGTATGAAAACTGTACTCTTCGAGTCCAATGCTTCGTGCAGCTGATTCAATACAAGTCAATGTTCACTCAAGTCAGACATTGCGAATGTTCTAGAGTTCAAGAATGCGTAAATATTAGAAGTGGCCGATTTTATATTTTTGTAGGAGTGATGTAATATTTTAAGGCTTAACTGATTAGTATAACTAAACCTTTGAATGGAAACTATCAGTAGAACCGCTATCGAATGTATATCTACTGGGATTTAGTTAGCGATAATGGTTGTTTATATGCTGAGGTAGACGGTGTTAACTTAGAACTTATAAGTGATATAATAGGATGAATTTAAAGATTTAGTCGCAAGAATAAAATTATAGAATAAAATAAGTAGACAAAAATTAGATAGGCAGATATATATATATATATATATATATATATATATATATATATATAATGTATATTTCTGCTCTCTATTTATGGTATGCAAGAGTATGGTGTATCACCCACTGTAAGGTTGTAAATTATTAAATAAGGAAGTCCATGACCTTAATATTAAATGTAAATTGAGGAGTAAACTTGCATAAACATGTTTGGAAAAAAAACATAAATCGAAGTTAAAGGCACTCACCGAAAGCTTTATAACTTAATTAATTATTTTATTTGTGGTGTCATGATTTTTATTAAGAACCTGTTTTATGTATTTTTCTTAAAGTGCAAACTTCTTTCTACTAAGCACATGAAAATACACAGAAATACACCTTTTTGAACACAAATCGTCAATTTGTAAACGATATGTGTTTCAGCGGAAATCGATTCCGGGACTTGTAAAATTGAAGTATTAAAATAATTAATAATATTGTTTACTCTGTATAGACATATACTGTTACTTGTAACACTGAATAGTCTGTTTGGTTAAAAGCCTATCTCTCTTCAACTACTGCTTCGAATTGAATTTTCCTTTGTGTTGAATATTCCAGTTATCGAAGAATATGGAGTATATAACATAACATTGCGACTACATGTAAGAGTGGAGCAAAACTGAGAACTCGTGTTCTTTTTGCGTGGTGCGATGTACGAGTATTTCAATTACTGAGAGCTGCAACAGTTGTTTACAAAAGTAAAATTAAGTAGTATTTATATGCCCTCCGAGTTCTATTTGTCACATCCAGTATCAACACGAGCACGTAGCACCTTCTACGCGTTATAGGATAATGAGTGAATCGTTAACTTCCGAGCAGTTCCTAGGTCATTCTCGTTAAGACGTGCTCACGGAACAAATAAGCGGCTTAGTCGGGTTTCTAAATGGTTTTGAGAAGGCTAGTCATAGCCCTAGTTAAATCTTTTAAATATTGGCAAGGCTAGACTTTAAGGAGCAAGTAGGTATATCTACTAATGTGCTATGCCTACGACAGGCTGAAGGCTCGTAAATGCGCTGCTGGCCTTCTTGTTCTATTCTTGATACATTTTCTGTATCTTTCTGTTTCTCCGCTCTATACAAACGTCTCAATTTAATGTTGATAATGATACAGAAATGTACTGTATATATCTTAAACAGAAGGTGATAAATTTAATGTAATTCGATGCAAATTTCTTTAATGTATTAGATGGCCTAAATATGTCAAGTTTATCAGCGATATATATTTTAAATTAAAATAAACTTTTAGTTATACAAGGTCAATTCGTTAATAAAATAAAATAAAAAACACAATTCACATTACAGTCTTATGTATAGTCATATGCTGAAATAAATTGTACATGCATTCAAATGTCAAACCAATTATATTTATATATGGCATGGCTTAGGTACAAAGTCCAAAATAGAATAATTTAACTTCAAAAGTCAATCCATATAAATAGAAAACATTACAAAAACATTTTTCGAGCGCACTTTTATCGCAATACACACAAAGACCGACACACAGATTCTATTACATATTCAAAGTATATAGTTGAGCAATTGACATACTCGTAAACTAATATAATTACGAACTATAATGATAGTATATGTTACGATTGGAAACAGGAAAAACGTATAATATTGATGGCGTCATTTTGTTTAATCTAGTTTATTACGAAAGTACCCCTTTCACCGGCCAGTTTATTAGTTGAGTTGCAGTATGATACCCAGCTTAATAAAATAACTCAGTTGTATATTGTTGTTACAATATTTATAACAAAGCATTAAAGGGTTTTTGTTAATATGAAAGTTCAAGGATAGCACAAATCCATATTGAGCATTAACAACTGCCTAAACAGATATTTGAAATAAATTTGCACATAATTTAAGAAAGATTAAAATATTAGAAATATTAAAAGATTTGGGTTATTTATTTTTGTATATTGCTTAAGATATTCGATTAAGAAAGTTGAATTCTTAAGAAAAATGATACTCAATTCTTATTATTTGTACTAAGGGTGGCACTAAACTGGATTTTTTTAAAGCTTATATATATTCAAGCAATTATTAAACATTGTTAATTATTCAACTATTTAACATTGCAAGCGCAAAATAGTAAGTAGTGTGCTATATTTCCATAACAGCGAGGAAACGAGAAAGGGAGCCAGTAGATCCAGTTCTGACTCAACTTTTCTTATTATTATATTTAGTTTGATTTGACTTATCTTAATAATAATAATAATAATAAAGCTTTTTTATTTACTCTCCATTCATATTTACAATTATATAGTCACTATTTTATTTTTAGTAGGAGTAAGTAGGGTTAAAAAATTTACTTAAAATAGGTTAGTAGTGTTAATTGCTATTAGAGTAAATCCCATCTTGGGTAAAAGCCTCCTCAGTTGCTTTCCAGAAGTTTCCGTCCCTTGAGGGTTCCATCCACGATCTACCAGCTATATCTACGATGTCGTCTGTCCACCTTTGTCGCGGTCTACCTACGCTTTTTCCTATCTTCTCTCTATATCCTTTGACTTATCTTACTTTGTCCTATTTACAGCAACTTAGAGCTTCGGGCAGTACTTTAAATCGATCAAGTTACACCTTCCTTAATCCTGCAATGAGATCCTTCTGCTAAATATAAGTTTTAAAAACTTTTATATTTCAATCCAGTCTACCTAATTATGTAGTGAATTGCAATATATTTCATATAGAAATTATATCGATGTTAATTGATATAACGTAACGCCTTGTCATCTTAAACTGGTATTGAGAATTGATGAAGCGTTAATAGGTATTGTAGAGTTTCCGGCAGAGCGCGGCTGTGGCGTAAGAGGGCATAATTTCGCTTTACAAGAAGCAAAAATTAAGTATTCGTAATGTTTTTTACATATATAATATAAATAATGGATATCAAACGATTAAATTTTTATTTTTGCAGTGTAAGATCGCGCGGTCCGTCATTTAAGTGATGTTTGTGCATCATTTATCAAAACTACACGTATCTAAAATAATTTAAAGAATTCCCATTTAATTGAAAAATAATAATTATCTAATATTTTTAACTAATATGAGTTAATTATCACCTCAATGACTTAATTGTTGTATGTATACTATTCAGAAATGATGAGTATTGTTCGTATGTACAACATGTTTAAATTCTAATTGTAAAGGATTTTGGAAAGATACAAACAAATCTATTTTCTTCATAGTATATTCTATATTACACTAACAAATCTTTGGTTTTCATAGTATACGCATCATATTACTTAAGATACAAAAGATACTAAATTCTCGAATTACACTGACCTTAGTAAAAACTATTGATTGGACTAAGAAAGAATGAAATTCTACTTCGTAAATAGTAAAAACAATTTTAAAAAAATTAACATTTTTTTAATCGTGAAATAAACACAGTAAATCTAATCTTTGTGAGTGACTAATGACTATATGTATAAAATGATTGATCATGATTTCTGAAGCTCCACGATCCAATAATCCATTGATTTACACTTATATCAGGAAGTTTATATCAAAATATAACTTAGGATTAGAATAATTAAGTTTTTGCTGTAAATTAATGCTTTTGTTGTACTTCCTTCTTGAGACTGATCAAAGGTCACCTTAGACAACCGAGATGGCAATTTTTAAACTTCACATTTATTATTTGATAACTTTTGTGGAAAATATTATATCGATTTTCACTGCATTCTTTTATTTTAGTGACACTTTTTAATTATTTAAGTTAAGCGATAATTGGTTCCGTTTTTGTGGTAATAAAATATTGCTGATGGATTACGTTTACCCGCATTAAGAGACACCAATTATTTCTTCCAAAAAATGAGGTAAAATGAAAAGATAAATTACCCTAATATAACATAATGTGTGGGTTATTAAAGTTAATAACTAAAAAACTACAATAAGGAATACAAAATTTAGGATTTGCTAAACATTCGGTAATTCAAAAATTGATACTCATATTTGAATAGCAAGTCATGCCATATCATCAAGTAGCTCAAAGTTCAAATTCCATGTGTTTAAAGGTAACTTTTAGTATCAAAAGTTCTGGGACTTCCCAAATTACTCCTATACTTTATATTTTATTTTTTAGGTTTTGCATTGTTAAATTGGACCTGCTGATTTGAAGCTCGCCAAGACCTCCTCGTTCTATTTCTTTTAGTTTATAGAAAGAAAAACACTGTGACGTCATCACCATTTTCCTTCATTTCGGGTTCAACAGTCAGTGCTAACGTAACTTGATTAACGTATATATATTAGAAGCTATAGCAATGCTAGCTAAAGCTAGATAAAAACTCATCCTCTTTGGATGTCAGTTACAGTTAGTTATCTTTTTTTTATAAAACTGGGGGCAAACGGGCTGGAGGCTCATCAGGATGTTAAGCGACACCGCCGCCCATGGACACTCGCAATGCCAGAAGTCTCACCAGTGTGTCGCCGGCCTTTAAGATGCTTAGTTAGTTAGTGAAGTGTATATGCTTTTTAATAATATTTACACAATACATTTGAACATTTTTGCAGCCTATAATGCAAGAATAAAAATGTCGGACACCCTCTACAATGAACTAGACTTTAGAGTAGCTCATTGAACTAGGACGTAGTAATTAGACTGTTGGTTTCTACCGGAAGTTGTCATTGCGTCCTAGGTGGCACTGACGCGTGTTAGGGACATTGTGGCCACAAACAGAGCGTATAAGGAATATTATTTTCGATATTGTTGTTGTAAATATTATGATTATATACCAAAATATTCATAACTGTTCTGTTTTGATTTCTCTTAATCATAATAGATGCCGTTGTAATAAGAAACTAAACTTCGTTGAGGTTAAAAGATGTCATTGTGTATAGATTGGGATAATCTGTACTGTCAGTTTTTAATAAAGTCGTTAACAACGAATGAGTATAGTAAAAAATTGCGGGGAAGTAAAATACAACTTACAACGCACTAATGAAACCTTATCTTCATCTTGAACTAAAAATATTTATTCGATAAAAATGTATTAAAAGCATTTTTTAATAAAAAATTTGCGTAAGGTAAGATCTTCTATGAGCAGAAGAAAGAGACTGTAAAATTAATTGAATTTAAATTAACAAACCATTTAATAAGAATAATATACATACAGTTATCATTGTATCAAATGGGTTAAGACATATTTCAATTAAATTAACCGACAGCAAATGTTTTGGTTATGATTTTAACGAATAGAATTCTGCTATTTCACATATTCAAATGTATGACGTTTTATAAATGAAAAATCACCAATTTTCTGGCCACACTTATCGAACACATCGTGACCTTAGTCATGACATTATAGTCAGAGCCACAAGTGTGACCAAACAATTGTTAGTGTTATAACAATATATTACGTTATATAGTTACCTACATTTATTGTTACATCATCACTCTCTATCGATCTATTGTTTTGATAATGAAGCCTTCAATAAACTCTTACAACTATTCTTTATTTGTTATTTATTAATCTCTCAATGTGTTTAGTATATTTATCCATGTTTATATTATTCATTCAAACCTTTTTTTTAATGTTTATATAATAACCTATTTTTAATTTTGCTCATACAATCGATCACGGTATGGCTCTGCAGGTGCAAGGTTAAACCCCCTACTGGTTTTTTGGTGCCTGATATATGTATTTGTTTATTTTTTATAAATGTATTGAATAGTAATAAAAAAAAATTAGAACTATTCGAATTACTTGAATAGTATATAGCTTTAGGCGTTCAAGAAGTGTTAAAAATGCAATGTACAACTATGACTTTCCATAAAAAAAAAATGACATAGATTTAGTTTGCCGTTGACTTGTTATATGCCGCTATCTGTTGAGAAGGAATAGGTTAGGCTGAGCTCTAAATTCCCCGACGTGTTCGGTGCATATTGACAATGATCCCGGATACGTCATAGGGGTGCTCCGTGTGGGCCCTGGATGGTTTAGTTAGGGTGGGGGCCGCTTTTTAGGCCGAGTCCCACACTCCCGCGCCACTGCACAGCCCAGGCGCGGGGTCGTAAAACGATTCCTCCAGAAAAAAAAATAGGCTGAGCTCTAAATATGTAATGTGAGAACACATTTCAGAGTCGGTCAGTAAGCCAAACCGTTGTGTTATGGGTGTTACTACAACTTATAAAGTATTGTCAAAAACTGAACGCAGCTCTGACAGTAGATTTTGATTTAATTTCATTATATGCAAAGTTGACAGGAAGACAGTTGTTTAAAACCATCAAAAATGGACTGCGTTGGTCACTAAGGAAAATTAATCAAGGAAACAACTTCGAGTGTTTTCTTATGCCCTCTTTGGGGTCTTAACTTAAAACTATTTAAGTGCGCCTTATTCTTTGCGCTTTTTTGAGTAATGTTAAATACATTGTCTATTTTTTTCCAACGAAATATATTTTTTACGATGACATTTTATATAACTAATAAAAATTACATATTATTGCATCTTTGTGACACATATTGATATATGATGTGTTTTCAATTTCAAAGAAACATTCTGCTATTAAAATAACAATTTTTTTGGATGTCGGTGGACATCGATTAAATTGTAAATAAAATCCGGGCGAGTGTCCGACGGACTTGTGCACGCGCCTAATATTACCAATATGAGCAAAAAAACTTGATGTCCCTTACATTGGTCCCTTTAAATATTTATATATTAAAGAATACATCTCAATCAATCAATTCAATGGGTAAAGACATACATCATCCGATAATTTCGATTATCTATCACGGTTCTTGAGATACAGCCGCAGCAGATATGGTGGCAGATACAGTGAAGTTTTAGAAATATGGTCTCGTTTTTACACTGAGTACAAAATCATATAAACCTAAAGATCAAAGAAAAATAGAAAAAATATAAAGTTGTATCGTCACTGGAATAATAATAATGGACGTTACTGTTTTCAAATAGCTCGTATGAAGTCATATCGTGGCGACGTAACACAGCGTATTAACTTGATATTGTTAGTTGTGTAGTTTCGTTGCCACTGTGTGTTGAATATCAAGTAGTGGAAAGATGTCTATCTCGTTGATTTAAAGAATACAAGTTTTATGGACGGGGACAGTTCCACGCAATGATGTAGTTTTGCTATTTTAGTTTTAAGTGTTGATTAATTCGAGATCATTCCAGAAATTACTAAAGTAGTTGCAAAATTTGCCGCTAGATGTCGCTATATCAAAAAATCTAATAATATTTGATATAGTGACATCTTCCAATTGATATCCTAGTCCCGTCACCACGATCGTTTATAAGACAGGATGCTTTCTGCGCAAAACAAATATTTTTCGGCGAGAATTGAACCTCGAAAGCATCTGTCCTTTTGTTTATTTGTAAATAATCGTGATACAATAGCTGATGCAAATTTATTATAACATTAAACTTGTTTTTGTATAAAGTTTGCTGATATAATTAGGACCAAAAATCATACCTCAATATTATATAAATTACAAGAGAAACAAGAGTACCTGTGAATTTTAGTGTTAATTTAAACAATAAATACCAATGCATTTGAAATGTTTGTTCTGGTTGTGATTCACAAATTAGATATACATATCTAAAATAATATTCAGAAAATCTTTATTAAATTATTATTAAAATGACGCCCGTCGTAAATTTTCCGAAAATGTAATAAATGTTTCTTTTACAGGTAATAATTTGATAAACGCCCAAGATTAGAGCGAAATGAAAATTTCGGCGCGCGTAAAGGCGTTCGTTTTAATTCGTAGGAGATAAATAAATCGTAATGTACTTATGGAGTCGTTATTTTACTTCAAAGTAATAATTTAGACACTAAAAGGATTCCATAAGTTCCCATAATAGAAAATTAACTACTTGCATCACCACAATTTATTATAAAAATAATCCTAAAAAATATCACTCAAATTGCAGTCTTTTGTTTCTTCCAATTGTGAAGATGAACTAATGAACTAATTTATTTTTAACTAGCAGTTTTCATATGTTTAATCCACATTTGGATCGCCTTGCAATATCCTCTATGTTGTATAAATAGGGTTAAGGACGCATTTACTATCCTGCTGCTTCAAAGAGCATCTATTATTACGAAGGAGATTCACTCCACACCGACTATAAGTATTCAAATTTTCCATCACCGGGTTTTTCGTTCATCAATAGATTCCAGAGAAAACAAAAACCAAAAGGGGTGTTTGGAAAAACTTAAAATCTATTTGCTAATACCTGGGTCAGGTACGAGACGTCTCAGAATAATCGGTAAGTATTAAATTGTAAATAAAGAGATATAGAAACACTTATGTATCAAAATATCCTGAGGCTTTATTCTACACTACAATTTACGGTTTTCCCCTATAATTTTCGATTGATAATTAAATAGCAGTTATGGAAATTTCCTTCGTTGATCACGAACGCATTAAGAGCGGAAAAATTAAACTCGTTCGCTATAAAAGTCATGTCTTGATAATTTGTAATGTACATTTGCAATCGTGATGTTTTGCGTAGTATTCGGACACGAGCTTTAATCAAATTATATAAGACAGAAGTAAATACATGTTATTTTAAAAACTTCTTTACAATTGTTATTGGCTTACAGCTAGTTGAATGATTTCCTCGTAAGGCCCTCCTTTTGATTGCATTTTAATTCTATGAGTTTCCCTTTCCTCCTGTATTTATATCTTTTCACTTGTAAATTTTTCCGCGACATTACGACGTTTTATATATTCAATTTTCACAGTATTGTCACATTTTTTTGCAGGTATCCTAACGTGATTACATGTAATGGGTTGCAATAATCTTTAAAAATGACTAGTCACACAAGATAAAATAATGTGTAATTTGTGGAGCTGTTCGATCAATTCATCCAAAAAAAATTACAAAACATCCTTGCTCACTTTATATTAGTCAAACAAGGCTATTTTGATACTCTGATACAGTTGTACATATTTATATTCAGGGATGACTAGCGCGACTTAACGAAAACTCTACTTTTTGTCCCCAAAATAGCGCTATGCGTAATTTACATTCAGTGTTTCCAGATACATTATTACTAGCAATTTTCTCCTCAATATACGAATATCAATATGATAATATAACTAATTAAAAAATAATCATTTTGTTCTGTATCTATTATATAATAATTTACCGCTTACTCTTTATGTAATCCTAATTACGCGTAATTAGGAACATCTTACTGAGATTAAACCTTAATAAAAAGTAAGGAAGAATAGATTTGTGTCAGTTATGTGGCTTAATGGTTATCTAATATGGCGTATCATTCGATAGATTTAGCTAATTACGGCTAAACTGTTTTGGTTTGATACTTAGAATAAATACTTATAAAAAATATATGAAAAAAAATTAAAAGATAATAAAGCTTATTTAATTGACGTAAGACCGGATAAACTAAAACAATGCTATTAATAAAAATACCTTATTATAATGGCTTTGTAATTTATGTTAACGCCTAGCAATTAATTAATATTGATTGGCGTATTAATGAGTATATCGACCATAGATCATTTTTATAGATGAGTTGTGGAACTATAGGTTACTGTACCTATAACAACCATGTCTTATGATATGAATCGCAAATATTTAATTCAATACATTTGTTAACAATAAGAGCTACTGAAAAATCGCCTTACTAGCTATGCATGGACCGTAGCAAGTCAAGGTCGGTTGTGGACACCATAGGGCCTTGTTTTTCAACCTGTGGGTCGCCAGAGCTTCTGTAGGGGGGTCGCCAGAGGTCGAAAAAAATGGGTACTTTAGTAAAAAAACAAAATTAAAGACAATTAATATTGTTAATGGTAATACTGTAACATACACCTACATATATGATAAAAAACCGAAGGCAAGGACGAAGGTCAAGGGGGGTCGCGAAATATTTTTTTATACCAGGGGGGTCGAATCATGAAAAAGGTTGAAAAACACTGCCATAGGGAAACACATGGGGCGCTCTACAAATTTCCGAATACTGTTCGAGAAAAAACCAAAGCGATTTTATGTTTTGTGGCACATGTCCTCAGAAACGTGTTTTTCATTCTCTTCGACAGCCTCTTCGGACCTCGTAGTTAGTTCTTAATTTTTTCTATGTCTTAAAAGATCACGATTGCTTTGTTTTGGGATTGTAGCAATAAATAAATTTTTCCTCAACTTTCAAAATGTCCCACATATATATTTGAAATAGAAAAAATAAGTATATTTTTAAAGCCGGCAATGCACTTAAGTTTACAAGGGAAATAAATTTCAAATGGATAGTAGGTAAACTTAGGGGCTGGTGTTTGTACTTCCCCTCTTCATTTTGTATGATATATAGCTACTGTGTAACGTCGAAGCCGGTGTTAATATGAAGAAAGAAGCAACGGATCTGAGCGATGGCAAATAGTTTTATAACATCGTTAATGATTAGACGGGAGTGTTCAGTGTCAAAAGATAATCTATTTCCACTTAAAGAAATCGAATAAAATATTCAAGGTGATTCTAAAAAGTCAAAAGGCAAAACTTACCTAACTCAAAAGTAAAAGAAATGTTAATCGTTTTTATAATAATGGAAATTGTAAATTTTTTATAGTTCTCTACTGCAAAATTCAGTAATTTCCATAAAATTCCCAAGAAAAGCAAGAAGCCATGCTTCAACAATATTTATGTGATACGCTTAAAAATACATAGTTTTCTATAGACTTAAGCAACGTAATTTATATAATATAAAAAATAAAACCACAGGAATAATAAAACGCTGTATGTTTGCGGCCCAACCTCAGATAATGAACAAATGAGATACAAAGTTAAAAATCATATCAATATATTATATTTACATATATTTCACGGGATTTTTTTTTTTTCTAACGCTGTTTCATGCTTTACGGCTTTTTGTAATAATGACTTTAACTTATAAGTAACTGCGTTGGTTAACTAAGTCTTTACTTTAATAAATATATAAGCAAGCACTTTTGTTAGCAACTTTATTGTGTTATAATTAACTTGAATTCGTTTGTCACGATGTGTATTTGCGTTATTAGCGCGTGACGTGTGTGTCAATTTATATATCATAATCCAAATAGAAAACTTATTTAATTTGACTATAAGCTAAGATTATTTAAATATTTTTTAAAATTCTATTTATAGTACACTTATGAAGGTGTATATATATAAAGCTATATCCATATGGTGATGCTAAAAGTGTACACATAAGTCATGTTAATATGGATATGACTTAATAGTTGACTTATATGATTTACAAGAGGATATAAGCCTAATACTATTTAACTTTATTTAATTTATTATTTAAAATTACACCAGTTAGTATGTTATAATGGATTAAAGTCGGTGAAAGTAATGGTTGGGTTTTAAACAGTAAGGAACTAAACCTTCTTGAAAATATGGAACAATCTATCTAAAAAATTTATAACCAAGGGCTCACAACATTTATATCTTCTTCATGGATCGTTTTACGTTATAAATAATACCATTTTCAAGTTTCTTAAAAAACTTTAAAATTTATGTGATAATACGTACGGTTTATTGACTTTTACAAGAAACCATTATTAAAAACAGGTTATCATAAAAAAACTCTTCGTTATTTGAATATTTTTTTGTCAATTTAAAATAATTTCTGTATTATATAATCAAACGATTGAGTCTATTGTACAAAAGGAGTATAGAAAACTGTCCCGTCAGTAACAAATGCAAGTGTTGCCGGCTATTTGCCAGCATACATCGTTATTTGGCGTGATACCTTATCCGTAGAGCCCATCCTAATTGTATGAAACAATGCTTCCACTGTCCGTGGGGCTCGTGACGTCTGGACACCAGATTTTCCGCCTGACAGCCTTCGACCCGTAAACTCGATCGAAAATGTAATTACAGCAGTAAACAATGGCATTCGGGCGACGAACATCGCGCTCGACGCACGCGTACAGGTATTTCAAATGCTTATCAATCGCGACCTCGGCATTTCCCGCGAAAACGTGATAGCAGTGATTTTTCAATTTTTCCGACAGTGGCAGTGCCTCAATTTGTTACGCCACATGAATATTCATTTTTATATTTATGCGGAAAACTTGTTATCTGAAGTTATTGTTCTGGTATCATTGTTATGATGATGGCTGTTGGAACGTAAGAACAAAATGAGAAAAGATTAGCGGAAATAACGATCTAATTGTTCCTAACATTGTAGGTATTACATTGTTTTAAATTATTTAAATTAGGTTTAGAAACGTTTTAGTGAGTTCCTTATTACGGATTTTATTGAACCATTATTTAATACTCTCATGTAGTGCCTGTCACGTGAGACCGTTCGTGGTCTATCAGATTGACTTTGGACTTGAAATAATGATCGCGAATAAAAAATACGTGAGCTGATGATTCAGTCGGTGAATTCATATATATTATTGTTTGCTAACTCGATATTTCACTCTCACCTCAGATAAAACTTATAAAGACACTGACTCAATTTTCTTATACAGCTGTGGTTATACCAAAGGGCAATTATATTCTATATTATCCATTTAAGTTGAAAGTATAAAATTGTATGTAGTTCTAGAATTATTTCTCAATTTAAAACATAATTTTATGTGAAAACTATTTACTTAATTTTATCAGTAGTGCTTTTATCATCACACATGAGCTCTATTCTTTATGACATGTGTCATTGTGTCTACGACACATCAAGCAAAAATTTTATTACCGACATTACCTAATTGAATCATTTTTATTAAATATGTCTAACACGGTTATTATGCCCCTTTGATTTTCTAATGGCCTTATAATGATAAGAAAGGTTTATGTTATCAGAATTCTTGTTATTAATTAGTATTCTGAGGTCAAGTGCAGTTAGAACAGATTTACCTCAAGAAATAATTTTACCTGGCGTTCGTTAACTAATAAGTCTTGAGCCACGCTTAGTAATAGACGTCTTTAATATTTTCAGTTACGGTTACCGCGTAATGGAAGTGTAATTCAAAAATAAAGATTAGCGACTTAGATAAGTGAATTTTTGGAATTGAAAATTCAAGTGTGATTTGAAAAAAGAATTTCGAAACTGTGCTGCGGGATACGACAGCGGCCCGTTGTGATTGGTGCTAGTGTCGTAAGTGATGAAATTAATGTGATTTGGGACATATTTCGGAAAAACTGGAGGTCGACACGTATGAAGTGTCAGTTGTCGTTGAGCTGACAACAGATGTCGTCCCAATTGATGACGGTAAGCTTCATTGATTACGATTTTTGGTTAATAATAAGTTACATTCACACCGGTTTGCAAAATCTCGTTTTAAATAAATTCAGATACTTAAAGCGTGCCTTTTATAAAGTATAAAATTTTAACTCGTGTTTAAAGATGATTTTGTGTATATTCGAATTCTATTCTAATGCGTCAATTATAAAAAATACTAAATAGCTTAATTTATGTTTAAATGTATTCTTATAAAAACGGATAAGACTAATGTTTGTCACATATGAAAAAAAATAGTATTAATTTAAATTCATATCCCAATAATTCTTACGAGTATTTGTAGGCTTGTAATATTGTCTTCAGATTGTTTATGGAAATCAATCTTCATAAAGAAAGGCATTTTTAATAATTAACAGGACTATATTAAGTTTTAGTTTTTTTATATCCCATACACAATGCGAATAAAAAAGAAGGCGCATTGAAAGTTAGATAAAGATGTAATTGATTTAGATTGGAAGGATCTAATTGATGGAGATTACGAGAGAATCTCCAAACACTCTATAGACTATTATGTTACAACTAAATTATAATGTTATTTGTACTATTAATCGTTTACGATTATTGGAATCAATAAAATCAATTTTTACAATTTTAGTTTAGTGAAAATCCACATCTGTCTGTTAAGATTTAAGAATTTCATTTTGACAACTATAAATGATTTCTACTCCGTCATATGTACCGAATACTCCAAATTGTCAGCTTAAGTGAGCCGGGGAGAAGGTTCCCTTTAAAATCACCCTTTCGCATCTCAGAGAACGGTTGGGGTTGCTCGAGCTTTACAGGCATGTCAACAAAATTTCATTTTCTTTATTTGAGATTAAAAATTAGATTACAAAAGCCTTACACAATCGCAGAACCTAAAACGTAAATGTGTTAAAACGCCCAAATATAAAACCATAAAGAACGCTAAAAGCGATTGCATTCTGCAATCAGAAAAAAAAACATTTGTTTGAACAAATGTTTTCACCTTTATCGATGATCGACAGTGATATTTGTCGCCATTCAGTGGTTTGTAAGCCAATAAAAATAGCCTTTAGAAATTTTAAGCACATACGGTAAAGTTTTTTGGTGTTTTGGATGTTTAAAATAGAAATTTCGACGGATTAAATTTTTCCTATAAAATTTATTAATTTAAGTATAAAACCTTTGTATTTACATAGATAAAGACATATGTTAATTTGAATAAATTAAATATCAAAGTCATAAAAGTTTATTGAAAAAGTTCCCAAGTTTGTTGTGGAAATATTAATTAATTGAAGTTTTTTAAATAAGATTTTTTACATATTCACTTTGGAAATGATTTTAGATATTTTGATTATCTTTTAACCAGACAATTCATATTGAAAAGACATTGTTTGTTTTAACAAGTAAGCCGTCTGTACCAATCACACATCTTTTGATATTTATTACATTATTACGATTGTATGACATACAAAAATATACAATGTGAACCCTAGTGCTAACAATAGTACGTAAGAGAAGTGGTTTTTTTGGAAGTGACTTTTTTGTCAGTTAAAAACATGATATAGATATCACCTGACGTAATGCCCATAAAATGATTTAAAACAATTAAGTGAAGTGTTGAAGCTAGGCGTGTAAACATCGTAATCACACGGTACGTGTTAAAACACTTGCATGTTTGATTAAAGCGTACACCTGGAATGCAAATAACAATATAAATTTGTGTCAATTCGTTTTTAATTAATTTTAAAGTTTATTTTTGGCCTTAAAGCCCGACAAGGTACTTGCTCCTCACAGTGTTGCAGATGCCCTCAGTACAGTTTATGTGTAGCCTCAAAGTCGTGTAGTTTCGCAAAACATTGTATTGGTTCGTCAGTTATAAACTTCAGAAAAAACAAGAACAATTAGAATTTAAAAAATAGTAAATCATTTTGTACGTCGAAGTAACGCGCAGGAGTTTCAGTCCTCAGATATTTATCTTATAGATTCTTCTAATGGGCTTTTTGTTTTCAGTTTGAGTTTATTTCATAACTCATATGTATGTACGTCTTTCTTTAAAGTCGATAGTATTATTTAGTGTGGTCCGTATTTTTCTTTGGCTAAGGCACCAAATATAATAACTTAAGGAAAAAAATACAAGTAACTTTTCATACAGTCCACGTAACATTATAGGAGTATTTGTTAAAATTGACATTTATTGAAAGATGAATTTGAGTATTTTTCTCAAAAAAAAAAAGATGCGACTTCATTTGGTAATTAAGAAAATTTAAGTGATATTTAATTTTTAACTCATTAGATAAATAGTGTGGGAATTTTATGACTATAAAACGGTCACCGTAGCTTAAGCATTATTCTAAATCTAATCATTATTATAAGTATTTACATTATTACGTTTAAGTTTTTTTTTTCACAAAAATATGCCTTCTGTGATATAATTTTCAGTAGGTACAATTTTTAAGAAGTTGAAGACAATTTCATTTAAATTATACGTGTTTTTCATCCGTGAGAAGGGTAAACAAGGACAATGTTCTCGTTTAAATTAATTATTTGTATTCTCACATAACTTTACAGTTTAATATCCTCTGTAACTGAGGCGTTATCATAAATATCAGTTAATCTTAAAAAAGATTTCCGCGTCAAAATTCTTTTAATGATTATAATATTACTTTTATTGAATGTTTGTTGCTTCGGCTGCGCAAAACTAATTATATATTATTCTGACGGCCTGGAAGATATCGCTTGTGAGCGATAAGGCCGTCCGTTATGATATATATAATAATTAGACAAGGAAGTGAAAGATAAAAATAAATGGCGATAAACTAAAACTGTGACACGTCCCCGATACCAGAGAAAAAAAAAACTTAGCTATAAAATCATATAAGGATATAGCATTATAAAATAACATTCGCTTATTTGTACTAATATACCAATAAAGACTTTGTTCTTGCAAAAAATATCTGCAGTATCGCCTGTGGTAACCTAAATTTATTAAGTACATAGCCTTCGCATAGCATTGTAAGGCGATCATATCAACGAATAACAATTTCCATAAAAGGTTGATACTCACACACTCTATACAATATATGTAAGACTTATTTATAAAATCGAATCAGTAATGATGTGTTTATTATAATTATTTTTCTCGTTTTAAACTATATACTTTTTGATGATAATATCAGTGTTATATACAAAAGAGATAGGAGACTAAAATAGTATTATTGTAGTCCTAAAATATGAGAATGGAGTTCAGACTCAACAAATTAAAAATATACCTAACATTTTTAATTTTACAATTTTTCAATTTAAATCAATCCATGTTACATCTATAAGGAATTTAACGGTAAATATTTAATTTTTTATTTATACATTTAAGGAAAACTTATTAAACATAAATTTGATCTATTCTAAGGCAATGTGAAAGAGTCATGACCTTGCTCGAATAAAAATGTTTGTGCAGTGAAGAGCGACACGGCCTTGTCGACACGACTGACTGATGATTTTATTACAAGGAACTTATATATCTTTAAATAGAAAACAGTGTCGAACCAAAATTATTAAATTATAAAAAACTGATATCGTGATAGAACCGGATATGAAAGTTTAGGGGTGTTCGCAAGCTCACATATGCTAGGAAATTATATGATAGGGTGGAATTCATAGTGCTACATGAATGAAATTGCTGGAATAGTTATGAAACAAAATGCTTAAAGATGACGCTAAAAATGTTTATATCATTTGTTTTTCCATTTTCGTCGTAAATTATCCAGAATATATAAAGATGGCCTTGATTTCTAACGTCAAAGCCTCTCCCATCGTTGACTTAGCCTATTCTACTGGCCTTCTAATAAATAAATTGAGCTTTTACGACTTTTCCACTAGGGATAGGCCAATTTCTTTTCAAGGTATTTGGGTTTATTAAATGCCTAACTACATTATGAAAGAACTAAAATAAACGATTACTATATTCATATGGTATGGTATATGGTAGACTTGACTGTGACAATTACCAAGAACGAGTTTAATAATAATTTTTGTATCGCATATCCCAATCAATAAATTATTCTTAGGTCGAGGATCGAACCTAGATCTTTTGAGTAACGAAACGAGATTTTATGTAAATCAGAAGTAACACCCAAGTAGTGTTGGTGATAATTTAATGATTCCACGTATTTCCTGTGTTTGACTTTAATTAATTTGTTTCCAAATATTTTTAATAATCTATATTATTTTTTATATAATATAAAAATATAATTCCTTATGATCAGCATAAAAAACATAATATTTCAAATTTGACGTGAAAATTTACGTAAAAGAGAAAACAACTTATATATTAATCTTTCATTCATTCAAACATTCTACGCGGATTCAAAGTCACGCGCCTAAATAGGCTGGCACTTTTGAGTTGATGTTTGATATAAAGCCATATTCTTTAATAAGACATGAATAATTATGTTAATATCAGGTGATAAATTTTTATCAGCACGAAGTAAACATCCTGCAATGCGGAAGAGGATAATCACATATGTAGTTTAGAATTTCTCGAGATTCCTACTCACATAATTAATCTTAATTAAGAGCTAAGAGTGAGCCTCACAATTATTCCAGTCTAGACTAGAGTTATTTAACGGGTGGATAGCAAAAAATGCTGGGACTAATAAAATCTTGTTTTCCTGTATGATTTAATTATTACCAAGCAAACATTGATAAGATACTGTCAACGAATGATGAATGTCTAAGAATGAGAATTTCCCAAAGATGTTTATAATCTCAACCTTTAATTTACGCCAAGATCATACGATTGAAGATTTCACTGCTTCGGAACTTTCATGGATATACAGTGCGCCTTCTTTGAGATATATTTGATATTATACACATATGTATAGTATGTAGATGACAATTATAATTCCATATTATTATGTACTTATAAAAAGATGTTATAGTCTTATTCAATTCAGGAACATTAAGAAACGCAATAAACAGTAGATAAAGATTATTGAGGTATAAAACGAAATTTCCATAATATATGACTACTACCTGTTTCATTTGCTTTGAATGAATACTAAATTCAGTTCCTCGACGGATTCGGAATTCGGACGTTCTAGAACGTCCGATATTTTGTTTCTCCTCTTTCGAGCCAGTTGGCTTGTTAAATTTTAAATTACTTTTGTTTTAGCAGTTACAAATCAAATATATATTTTTGTTATGAAATAAAATTAAGTATCTTCATAAATGCGTAACATGGGGCTTTGTTGGCATTAGGAGTTTCTAACTAATAAACGCGTAAATATGTTAAGAATGTTATGAGTTTAGGTATTGCCATCAATCAACCCATACCTTTGTGTTAGAACTATCGGTTGTTAAATATAAATATACATTGTGGATTCTTATTGATTGCACATTTGTTGTGACGATGTCAACTAACATCAGTGAATTTATGACGCTTCTACAACTTATAATTGCTGTACCAATTAAAATTCGAGCAATAAATTGACTAATACTATGATTGTATAATCTAAAGAATAATAAACTTTTGGCTATGTACATAGACATCTAGACTTCGGTTTAAACTTTACTCCAATACATTTTGAGTCGGAACGTCAGCTCACTGGAAGGTTCGAAAATTTAACCGTGATTGTAAGAGTATACAAAGTGTATAAGAAATTCTTTCGAGCTAGAATAACAAAGCATTCAATTAGAATACCTGTCTCACTGACATTTATAAATAGTTATAGATGGTTTATTGGAATTTCATCTTTTAATGAGACTCTAGTTGCAAACTGACCAAATGTTCGAGAAAAATACATTCTTGGCATCCTCAGTCCATCGTAGACATAGGTTTACGTATGAGTGTTTCAGCTTCAATACAATTCCTATCTACGACAACGATAATACATCAAAGGTCTAAGATCCCTTACTATTACCGAAACATGTAAATTTACGAATTGAAGTCATTAATGTTTAATCTATTATTCTTGTGGAACGTGCTTATCGCGCTCAAATTGCTTGCAAAATATAACCTTGGCTTTAAAACTCATCAAATTCACTCGTTATGCTGTCTTAACGACGATATCAGTTGTTTTTTGTTGCTTTTCTTTCTATATTCAAAGTCGAAAATTACAAAATTCTTTATACTTGAACAAAGAAAACGATCACTGTTATGATAGGTTTTGTCGACACCAATGGTGCTTAGGAGTACTAATGAAAATTGTAAATAAGTTATAACGGTGGGCGGTATCCAGCTGAGATATTTACATAACAGGCGATAGTTATATTTTCTAAATAGTAGATAATTGTAATGCCTATGAATTCGAATAATTGTTAGCATAACTAAATATTCAAAACATCTTGTAAACTTTGATTTATAATAAAAATATTTTATTTTGATTTTATAGGATTATAATATGAATTACTGAAAACTTTATTGTAATATTTCCGTACATTTGTCATATTCACATAAAAATACAGTGAAAATCTAATAGTCTACAGTCTCAAATTAGCGACGGAAACGATTTGAATAGATTTTCTACGTCTCACTTCCTTATCTGAGCAATTTTCAAATAGCATCCATTATGTAAACTGTACTTTAACCTTGAGTGACAGGTTTACATACAGTCGGTTGTATTTTGCTAACTTTTTTTGACGTGACGTCAATACGAACAATTCGGATAATTATATTCTAATTGACGCATATTTTGAAACAATGCGTTTTGGCAGCTCGCCTGAATATAATATTCAAAATCCGTAGCATTAGTGGCAAGTATTACGAGTATTCCATACTGACAACTTTTGCCGAAACTGTGCTTGCAAGCTGTAACAAATACAATTAAAATTTTGATATTTTACAATGGTGAAGACAATTCCTTTTTAAGGTTCTGTCCCTACTAAAACAATTTTAGCTGTCATCCTCATTAATTTTATGTGCCGTAGAAGCTCCGCTACTATTCCATAGGATAAAACTTTTGGAATCGGTCCAGTTGTTTTGAGTATATTTGTGTTACAAACACGACTTTCTTCTTTATACTTTAGACTGTTAACTTTGCAGGCAAATTAACAGAGTTGAAGGCTGTTCGCAATCATTGGAACCGGTGGTCGGGACCGCGATTATAAAGCGTTTTTTGTATTATTTAATAAGTTTGATATGGTTCAACCAAGGTATTTAAGTACAATATTATCATGCATATAACAAAAAAGTTATTTTATATACTAAGTATCCGACACGGATACCAATTACAAGTGTGGTTTTTAAACTATTTATCGATACTAGATATTCGCGCATCTAATAAATATAGGTACATTAAAATTTCTATAATCAATAAAAAAAATGTTGCATTCTTTCCTAATTGCTCGTTACTACAATAAAAAAGATTAATCAGCATTTGGAAAACCTCGCAGTCGCAAGTATACTCGAAATGCTTTCGAACCTTGCGCGAAGCCCGCAGCACAGTGAGAAAGTGGAAAATATAGCATATTCTCAGCGTGAATTTGTAAGGCCCATAAGAATTAATGGTATTTACTAAAAGTAATAAATTCAAAAAAGTTGGTATAAACGTGCTAATAAAATTAAAAAAGTATAATTTATATACTTTGGCATTGGCATTTTGTTAAGGAAAAAAATATACTTGTTAACAATCTAAAAAAGTTTTGTATTTGTCAATTAAAAGTTGTACTTCCTCTGAATATGGAATGAAATAATATTACCTAAACGCTGTAAACAACTGCTTGGGTTCATATTTTCGAAATGCCGACTTCCGTGCAGAGACTAAAAAGACTATTTTTTCATTTTTTTGTACATTATTTTAGAGATTGTTTGTTAAGATGAACGGTGACAATCTCGGGAAATACGTCTGTCAAAAGAATATTTTGTATCGGATTTTCCATCACTTCTTAATATAAATCGGATATGTTACTATGTGCACTTACAATGCGGTTGAAATCAGGGAACAGCTGGTATTTAATAAATTGGAAGGACGCTTCTGTAATATATAAATAAAATTGTAATGTTACCACGTTAGGAATAATAATTAGCAATGGTGCCATTTAGCTTGACTTGGAAAATCCCAGACGCAAAATATTCATAATTAGTACTAGTAGCTTCGTAGTAAGCTAGTTCTTATCTCATGAACACACACATCTTTCTCGAACGAATTGCATTTAAAAATAATCCATCGCAATCAAACTCTGTAGGTTACGTGTAAAATGTTTATTGCATCTCCAATCTTGCATCAAAATGTTGCACAACGTAATTGTTGTGTGCTTGTTTTACATTGCATGTGAAATCTGAGGGGTCATTCGGATCCATAAAGTCTTGACCATCGCGATAACTTGGAAGATATTGTGTGTAACGTTTTAATACATAAAACTGTTTGATCGCTAGGAATCTAGCATGACAATCACCTCACGAGTTTAAAAATAAAAAAGTTGGTATACCTTCACAGGGTTTATTACGAATATGTTTACATTTTTTCGTTGTTTATTAGGCAAAAATATCTATAAATCTTATGGATATAAGAGAACAAGCACGTCAAATATTTGATAAGAGAGAACTGTTTAAGTTAAATTAAATAATTAAAAGTATATGGTTTGGTCTTGTGATTCAGTTTTTTAGCTTTGAGATATCTATCTTTATATACATAGTAACCCTATTTTGGCTTTAGTTGTAGCATTTAAATTCCATACTATATGTTTAATAACGCTGTTTGGGTTAGTAAATAAATAAATAAATCTACGAAAATTTCAATATATATATTAATTCAACGTGTAATTTATAATTTTCAGTGTATATATGGATTTTACCATTATAAGTGTAAACAAACTTTTAAGAACGTTGCTTCTTGGGTCATATTAAGTGTTAATTTTAAAACTTAAGGCTTATTTAACTATTTCCTACAACGATCAATTATATTTTATGTTTTATTATGCACGATAAACAATGTTGTTGAATGTATGATTACTTGGAATTACGAATGAATGTTTGTATTCAAGACTGCAATCTAACAAACACTCGCGAATTAAGCAGTTTTGTTCCATGAATAAGACGTATTGCGTAGCAGATTAAGAAAATTTAATATTTTGGGATGAAACTTATATAACACTGTTTTATCTCAAAAAATATATTCACTTTTTTATTAACTAACGCCATTTTTAATTAAAGCTTGTTTGAAAACCTTGCTGTAACTTCTTATTTTCCCGCGTATTCGATAAAGGAAATGTCATCTGTCATGTGAGCTTATATATGTTAATTTCACGGTACATTTGCCTCATAAACAACACCAATACAAATGTGAGTGTATAGACTCATGGCCACCGGCAAGATTATTTCATTATTTTTTATCTTTAGTATATACAATAAATAATATAAACCAATATTAGAAAATTTTGTCCTAATTATTTATCTAATACCAAACTGGATTTTTTGTGGCTGTTCAACTAAAATTGTTTGGGGTACTTTAGATTAATTATGTTTCTTAATTCGACATATTCGCGAATTTAATAATTTACAGTATTTAGTAAAATGATTTTATCATGGGGAACAGCTATTATTAATATTATTATTATATATTTCTTTATAATATAGAGTGACCATGACAATGCCTTAAGCTACGATATTAAGAAAATTGTATTTTATCACGACATCGCGGCAATAAACAGCAAGAGGCGACTGATGAATAAATATATTAAATAAAATTATTTTTTTTCGCTAAATATTTTAAGTTAAAAAGTTCCTTTTTTAAAAAACTACTGAAGCTTGCCTATTTTTAAGCATTTTTAATTTAAATGACCTTCCTTAAATAAAAATGTATAACGGGTGCACCAGTACCGTACATTTTTAAACACCATATAAACACAGTATTTTGTCCACCTAAACTGACTCTACACTGATTCAATAAATCGATATAAATAAACAAACATGGATAATATAAGATGTAGTTATGGCATGAAATTAATGTATAAAATAAAACAACTCGGACATAAAATTTCGTAGGTATGTAGATAAAGATTTTCTAAGTTATTATTATAAAGATTTACGTAGCATGTTAACTATAAATGTCCACTCTGCAACTTACCTGCTGTACTCAGTAAGCCCTATCTCTAGTATGAACTAAGATTCGCTATTGCCTTTGCTACGCACATCTTCTACGAATATTATGCCCCTATTATAAGGTCAATCAGAATTTTGAACTTTTGTCCTTGGAATGCTTTTCGCTAATTATATATTGCTGGCCCAACCCACGGTCTACTTGGCCATTAGTGATTTTAATAAATGACATTCATATAGTTTCGGTATAATAAAGATAACAATGCATAGATACACTTAAGTATTCATAAAAACTCATATTAAACGATTTGAGAGAAATGCTGTTTTAACAAAAGTTAAATTATTTGTAAATAATTTGAATGCCGCTATCTATTGAGAAACATATACTATAATTACCGTATAGTTTCTGTTGTTCGTGCTTAAAACAAAAAACGAAACTAGTTTAATTACACCAAGAATGGTTGATAACATCTGTTTGATTTATTATGGAATTATTCAGCAAAGGTCAATGGTAACTGGTTTGACATTGCGTTAAGTGGATTTAATAAGGGACTATGATAGAGCATTGGAACTGGATACTGGATATACCTAACTTCCTTCCTTGCAATATTTCCTAACGTTATTCCACTGTAAGCTTCAAATAGATTATTGTTTTATATAATACATGAGTGAAGAGGTAGGAGACTCGAACAAAAAACTAACAGTAATATTCATATTCTTAAATGAATTTATGATTTTGAGAATATGTAAACTCTTATATGAATATTATTTCATTGTAAGCGCTCATTAAGAACCTTTTTCGGTATAATGATTTATTATAATATTGTTATAATATTATACGTTTTATAATGACAAATCTCAAAAAAAATTTCAACGTCGACGCAGTTTTCATGCTTTACACAATTGAATGGACCTACGATTACATTTTGATTGTTTTATCTTAATTTACACACGGTTATATTGTAAATTGGTTATGTTTTAATATCGATTGCGATTAAATGCATGAAGTATTTAAAAAGAAACAAGAGTTTTGTAAATAACGGTCCCATACAATAATGGGATCACCTAATCTTGCCGATTTCGATAATGTATTTGGCTAATAACGATACGGAAGGTGAAGTTTTTCACATGAACACTGATTATGTCTATTATAATCTATTGTAGTTATTGAAGGAATAAAAATACACGTTGGTTTTTAAACCTACGAGATTTCAAATATCTCAAGAGTTATGGAAATAATACCACATTCACGCCATCTATTGTCAAAACTTCAAACGTCGAGGTTAAGGAAGCATAAAATCAATCCGTTATACTCATTAAATAATATCATTAAAGGGAAAATTTAAATGTTTGTGTTAAACGTCCAGCTGTGACTGGGTAAATAGACTCTGGGCATAGTTATATAATATGTGCATGTAAGAAATATTTACACGTCTTTTCATATACTTCAGCGCTTATCAAGATCAAATATGTTTTTATCAGTTGTATTGTTGTGGTTAATCCCTTGTAAGATTTTATACTGAAGGCAAGGCGAGTGTGAAGTGGTATAAAAATAATGTCGAGATTTATATTACAAATATGTTTGTTCATAAATGGTGAAGTCATTTCATGATTATTGTTGACCAATCACCGTTGTCAACTTCAATAATAATATAAAGCTGAGTTAATTTGTTCGGTGCTACGCGCTTATTTCAGGAACTATAGCTGCGAATCGAAAATTTATATGAAAATGGACTATAAAGTCCATTTATATATATAACATAAATGAAAAAGTTCCTTACCGCGATTTATTCTGGTGAAACTTTATGGAACTAGTTTTGAATACATTAAGGTACTAAAAATAACAATATCTCTATTCTTATCTTTTTTCTTAGATTCACGATGATATGATAGATATGAGATTAGACTTCGTTGACATATTAATCTCCTTTCGATTAAAAAGGCGATTAATTATTTTGATTCAACAAAAATTGATGAAAAAATATTAAAACAACGGTTACAATGCCTTGTATGATAGAATAAAAAAAAATTGTCTTAATGCACGAAAAAAGTCTTCTCATGATGTCGGCGTATTTGTAATGAGACAAATTTAATATAATTTTCATAATGTTATCAGTCCATTTCTATTATTCATCTTGAATTTGAATATTTCAAAACTTCACCGCGTATTGTTATTTTCCCCACGTCTGCAGTCACCCCTCATTTTCCAGCCCTTTCCCACAAAAACACTATAATTTGACTGACGTCTATAATGTATATATATTTTTGTAGAGGAGATTCCTCGTGTTCCTAAGTATATGGTATGCTATTTCTCGCGTTAAGTCAATTATCTCAATATATGTGTCATAGTTCTTTTTAAATTTATTTTTGTATTGCAATCCGAAACTATGAGCACGGTATATGCTTAAATGACGCACCCATAATTAATATTAACCTGTATTGAAAATTTTCGTTTTACTTTTAACTGCAACCTCTATAAAACACCAGTCTAAAGTATCGCCTATAACGCCTTTAAATTTCTTTTAATATATAGAAGCTTGATCTTTTCATTTCAAATCATAGAATTCTTGAAATTCGTTCACCCGAGAAATTAAATTATTAATATCTAAGTATATCGAAACAAAAATGTTTTAATTATGCCCTGTTAATATTTAGCAGTGAGTAGTAGTACATATATAGACAATCGCCGTCGATAATTAGACTTACCTGCATAGGAATAAATCAATTGGAACTAATAGTTCATCAATCAATCAAACAAATGAACAAGCACTCTTCAGCTTTATAATATTAGACTACACACCCATTTAGGATAGTATAATTATGAGCTACAAACTGAGCTCAAATGCTCTACTCTTCTTCTTTTCAATTGTAAGAGAAATTTGAATTCTTAGTGATTTACAGCCTATATTAACTTTTTTTTTAAGGTTTTAGACATTTATTACGTATAAAAAATATTTATTTGTATTTATTTATTTATTTAACTTACAGGCTTCACTCACCATTCTTCAAGCCTCAAAATATACAATTAACTAGCGACACCATTCGTGGTATCGCTAATTTCTGGCGAGGCACCATTATGTCAATATTGCACAAGGGTGCCCTCGCAATCTACAGTAGTTGTCCGGTACATACAGCCAGAGTAAGGCTTGTAGCAACTCCGGACAATTTATTTAGCCCCTAATAACGATAATGTAATATACAATTCATTAACAACGTTCAACACGCACTCATAACGCGCAGTGCATCTTCAAAGGTCAATTTAATTGCTTTGATGTCATCAATTTACTTCGAAATCTGACTTAATCATTAGAACCTTTAAATGAAAATAGACCAGGTGTTCTTTCCCTTTTAACGCATGACAAAGAGAACAAACACATTAATTTAATGTTAGTGTTAGTTAAAATGACATTTGATATGACAATTTTTTACACAGCCTGTAAAAATATTTATCAATGACTTAAGATAAACAGTATTTAATTAATCTTGCACTGATTATGAAACTTATAGCTTGGATTAAAACAATTGTTCTTATCTATTGTTATAGATATTTGCAATTAAACTTGTTTCTAATGTTTTGACGAAGTCTTAATGCGAAGGAAATAGTCAAAACTTGTGTCTTACAATTATAAGTCTAAAAAGTTATTCAAGAGGTTTTCAAACTGCTATGCACATTATTAATCAGTCTAATTGCACTCTTTTAATCAAACTGTTTCATCTCTTTCTGTACATTTGAATTTTAAATAAATAGAGATTTAAATATTTATTTTCTTGTATGACTTTTGGTTTATCAAAAATACAGTCTTAATCACCATACCATACACCCGAACGGGTTCAGAAGTGCAGCCGACAGTGCGAATAAAATTACGCAGATATGAGATCACGTGCTTAATGCATTATAATTCATACGTGGAATCGATTTATTTATACAAATTATATAATATTATGATTACGTCGCACTTATATAAGATTTAAACTTATATAAATCGTTATTAAATTTTACAAATCATAAACCTTTTGGCTTAAGAATAAACAACTTTATAAACATCTCTTGTCTCAGGACTCTAGCGTAGTTCTCTTCTTAGTGTGTTGTTGTTGTGTAGGTTTGACAATGAAGTAAAACAGAAGAATATTCTTCTGTTTCTATATATATCTGTATTGTTAACAACTTTTATTGAGGATTGATTTTTTGGTAACAAATTAGGATAACTACCTGATAATGAAACCAAAATCCGAATTAAACTAACTAACATCAAAGATATCATTAAATTCCTTGACAATACTTAGAATTAATGAACCCATAACAGACAATGCGTCAGTATTCTGTATCGATAGTCCACTATTTGGTGCGCCAGCGCATGCCGGAATACAGATGATCTCTGACCTTTGCGGTCGCTTCCGATGAGCTATTTATTTAAGTTTTCCTCAACCTTGAGCTTACTTCCGTCATTATTTTCACGCCGTGTCGAAAGCCCTTTCCTTGAAACAAGACTTTAATCCTTGCGTTGTATTATCGAAAGTTATGATTAATTAAATTCATTATTTCGCCTAGCGTTGCTTTATGACCGACATTAAAAACTACGAGCATGTTAGTGACCCATTCAGGTTTATATAATTATTAACTGACTTCTTATTATACATTATTTTTAATAGTTAAGAGTTATTAGTCTTATTTTCAATCTATTTCGACACACAACCAGCCTTGAACTTCACAAAAAATCACCCACGCATGATATTTGTTTGCAAACAATAGTCGACACCATTCAGCTATTGCTAGGCAATTACTTGCGAATATTGATTATGTTTAAATTTTATGCAATTCTCATATCCGCAATATTTACATTATACATATTTATATGAATCTAATTAAAAATAATACGGACGATAGAAGGTTGAACTTCATGAAACACACGCTTCTTGTTAAGATATTAAACTTACACAATATTTTCATACTACTTTAGTTTTTTTTAAAAAAAAAAAGGGGGCGAAGGGGGGGGGGGCGCCCCCCCGGCCGCGCGCCCCCCCCCCCCCCCCTTGATACTAGCCAGAGGGCACCAGTTAATATAAATATCATAAAGCAATGCTCCGTTTAGATTTACAGTCTGTTATTATATAATATTGTAATAATAGTCAGCCCTATCACTGTCAAGATTGATCGTTAATCATCTTGAGACGGTCACGCTCGGCTTAACATGACCTTCGGAATTGCAAAATTCTTCGTATAATGTGAGCATTGGAGTAAACAACGGCATGGCTGATTATTTATCTACGCCACGTGCTGTAATCAATTATATATTATTTGTTTGAACACCTTTCTTTTGAATGTCGATTATATACAATATTCGATATGTGTAATGCTCGGAATTTCAACTTAATTTTAATAACAAAATAATTTGCTTTGAAAGAGTGCCGCAATAGTAAGGACCCTATTTGGTCAGCTTAAACTTTTTCTTTTCTAATTTCCTTTCCAAATTAGAAAACTAGGTTTCGTTTTTATATTTGTGTTATGGAATTTCGTCTTTCGTGAAGATGAAGTCTCTCAAACCTCTAGAGTTGATTTGAACTCCCGTGGCACTCGTATACAAAAGAAATAACTAATGTTTAAAAAGATTATTTATATTAAAGATTATTTTTTTTTTGTTTTTTTCAGCTATGTCGGCTGATGGCTCGACTACAGACATCCATGGGTTACTCAACGATACTGGTAAGACTTGAACATAATCATATTTAACGTTTATGCTGACATATAAATGTATTAATACAACTTTAATTATCACAATTAGATATATAATTATTATAAATTAAGAAAAAAAAACTTTCACTAAATAGTTCGAAATTAGTTATGACTAAACGCGTTTTATAGTAATAAGTAAAAAGCATTGCGCAAAAATAAAATATGTATAACAATTATTTCAATCATTCAAATGTAAATTAACTTTTACTCATGTAATTTCTCTAACAAGCATTATTGTCTTATATTATACGTTTTTTAACCAATGTCTACAAAAACGACATCTGCTGAAATTATATTAAACTTCCTACCCATCTAAAAAGTACATAATCGCTGTACTAGATGTCGCTGGATAACAAAACTACAAATTTGTCATTGTGTTATTTACTTCTACAAATAGATGGCGCTTATATCAAGCACTCGTCATCAACTAAGTTAAATTCTTATACGGTTATATTAGTTGAAAATAGTAGACATAGATGGCGCTGCTAGAATTTTTCTTTCAATTACTTTGCTAAGAGATGTCGCGACAATTTTTTTATTTGCTAATTTAATTTTAATTAAATTATTATTATTACTAAAATAAATAAATTGTTATTTAATTTTAAGATAATGATAATAATTAATAAGAATTTAATAAATAAAATAAGTATTTGCGTGCAATTATGTACCTAATAGTTGTACTTTTTATGCCACTGAACTGGAAAATTTAAACTGGTTGTTTTTAATTTTTTTTGTATCATTTTCATATTCGCATACTAATTCATATGACGCATGATATTAAGGCGTAGTCATAACAATGTTTTTCTGTTATTAAAGTTAAATAGCTTGACGTTAGTACGATGACGTCATTCATCGTAAGATTTTTGTGTCAACGAATACCGGATTTCATCTCAAATTACATAAAATTATATAATAAGAATGGTTGTCTTAAATTTAGGTATTGAAGGTTATCGCTACATTTGGCGGAATCTAAATATGTTTAGTAGTAATTAGTGTTTTGACAACAAATAAGTTACTGTAAAAGCCATTGGTATAATAAGAATAATTACTAACCGTTAAGGGCTTTAAATATAATTACTATAGTTATACATAATAATACCGATAATTAAAAACTAAATTGTGTACGCGACAACAATTTATTTCATTTCTTGTATTTGCTGTAAAGCTGAAAGAACACTTCAAAGTTGTTACATAACAAAGAATTTCCGCTAGATCAAGCAAAGAATTTCTGTTATGCAGTATAATATAATAATGCTTTATGTAATTAGAACGTGTATATCTAGAGGGTTACTGCTATAATTTGTATTATTCCTATCGCAATCAATTTCGAGTTACTGCAGATTGGAATTTTCATTTTGTTAGGTTTATAATGGGATAGATGGCGCTTATGGTTTCATTTAGAACGTTAACCGCAGCCCTAGAAACCAGATAACAAACCCTTCCATTACCCTTTCATTAACACGTATTAAGATGTGTGAGTGATTTCTTAATACCACGCTGACCCACGTCTGCAGGGATATTTGATTTCAATATTTGATTCATTTGGTAAAACTGTTGACAATCTTTCTAAACCTTAGGAGGACCGTTAGGTATAAATCTTAAAGGAATTCAGGTCGTTCGCCTTTGCATTAGTTTGTTTTCCAATGAACCCATTTCCAATAAATCCGCGCAAAACAGGTTATTGACCTATGCAGGTGTCAAACGGAATTTTTTATCTTACAGTATTTTTACTATACGATTATCTAATAATAGTTTATTTGCATTATAAAGACAGAATTTTGTCCAATTACAAATGATAGATGTACTTACTAAATAGAAATTTACTATGTGCTGTTTTTTTCAAACATATAACCTTATTGATTCATAATTAATCGGTCTAGTATTGTTAAACATACTATTAATCGACCCCCTTCCGTAAGACGAGTTCATCCAACCGAGTTCCGTCATCCACGCATTTTTTATACGAGTATATCCCGTATAACGGAGTTTGTAGAAAAATTGCATACCTACAGTATATTAAGTTTAACATAATACTTATTATATATTCATTGTCATATGCGTTATTTATTATATCTAATTAGTTAACGTCACTATCAGATAAAACTATACACAAAGTCTAAGTTGCACAATCAAATTTTCCACTTATAAGAAACATTTATTTCCATACCGTTCGCCTGGAAACTACCATAATAAAAATCTATAAATGATCACCAAATATACAAGTGCTTTATAGGAAACCCATTTTGGCAACTTCCTTCTTCAAATCATGTCAACATTCAAGACGAAATAGTACTAATTAGTAAATAATGAGTTATACACTGAATAATCTGTAATCTATCTCAACCGACTTTCGTCACAATTTGCGCGTTAAATGTATAAGATTTTTTCTGAACTGATATTCACATTGCAGTCATTAGAATGAGACAGCTATCAAGTGAAATAATGGGAGAACACAGTCTTTATAATTTATTTTTCTCCATTTTTTTTTTTTTTTTTTTTCCCCCCCCCCTACCCCCCTTTTTTTTTTCACCACTTTTTTTGGGGGGGTTACGTTACGATTTAAGAGTAATCTGGGAATACAACTTTAGTTTAGGAATATGTACAATATATGATGTGTAGGAGATTTTGACAAATTATACTAAGCAATGCTTAATGATCTTGCGGAAAATTACTTACTCAAAGGTAATATTTGTAATGTTCGTACCAACTGCCACTCATAGAATTGCATAGAAACTTCAAAAATACTCTTTGTTTATTCTTAATATAAAATAAGTTGAAAATTTTTTATACACTGAGTTTATAGATACTAAAACGATGTCCCTACGCTTTTGTTATGTTCAAATAAACGTAATTATTTTAATAAGAGCGCAAAAACGACCATAAACCTTAAGAAAGTAGCAAAAATCTGCACCAGAGCAGGATATATTTGTAACAGGCTTGTTAAGAATGAGTGAAGCCTGCAAGGAGATTTTATTTGTAAGTTTAGGTTAAGGTTAAGTTTGGTTTTTTTGGCTATAGGCTGTAATTAAATAAATAAAAAAATAAATAAAAAATGTTCCCATAGAATTCGTCTACAGATAGGACAGTTATCATAATATTATTGTTTGATCGAGGTTGCATTGCGATATTTATTCGCTGGGGGCAACATATCTTATAACCTTTGACTTGTTTATAAGATAAATGATGGAAACCTTCAGAGTCGAGAGTTCGTAATGGGAAGGTTAATTTGTTTGTTGTTGCATTTTTGGTTTTATTTTCACGCCCCACGAATCTAGAGCTTACAAAAGTTAATATATTTTTTATTAGAAGTTAAAGTTCCAAAAGAAGTTTCATATCTGCCGGCTCTGTCGTTTTTTGAACAGTTAGTTAACATTCCATGTATACGGTATTTTTCTTAATGTTGTATGATATGTTCTTAGGCTCTATCGATAAGACAATAATAAAAAACGTGAAAATAGTCCAGGAGATCATAAAAATCTATCCAACCGATAGAGAGCATTACATTTACCTAATCGTAGTAGGTGATGACACTCGTAAAGAAAATTCCCTTATCAATGAGGAAAACATAAATAACTACGAAATCCCATGATCAAACACGTGACGGAACGATAATCTTCAAAGGTCCAAGCAATTCTGTAATCGATTCTGTAAATTCTTCATTATACCTAAAGATAAGCTTTAAAAAATTTAGTATATTGAATACATATCTTATATAAGACCGTGTCTCTGTGATAGACTCGCAATTGACAAAAGGAAGGGTTCATACGATCCCACTTACTGACAAATGTCAATACCTTGCTTATAATTTTCATATACTTAATGAGCACATATAACAATATCCAAAGATTGAGGAATACACGACAATCTAAAATTATAGGAACTATCACTAATTTTATTCGGGTACAAAAAGTACCCGAAATACATACTACGAATATCTCTTATTATAATGGTAATGAGAATATTTGTTCGTTTCCCCGCGCTCAAACTATTTCGATTGGAAGTCGATCCAATGGAGTATTGGAGAGAGATTTAGTATACAATTTTGTGATATAGTTATCAGAGTTTGAAATGACACGGATATAAAACCGCATCGAACAGCTAAATACCAACAATAGACTCTAAGCCCAATTGTTAAAGCCCATTGAACATCATAATTGATCCTTCCTTAGTCTAGGGGAAACAGTATAAAACTATTTTATGTTTAAAATATATTTTTTTATGAGGAAACAAGTTATTGGGCCAGTGACTATAGTAATTAGTTAGAAATGGATTTTCGCTGTTAAATTTAATTAATCTTATTAAAAAATGTAAAGACGTCCATGTTCGTCAGATAAAAGACCTCATAAATCACTTTGAATCTTATCACATTTATTTTGTATATTTATCAAAACAAATGTGCAAAGTAAACATATTTTTGCAAATCTCTTTTCTGTGAAGCGATAATAATCAGTTAACAATTTATTGTTTTCGAAAAGTGTGTTATTGTGATAAGTGTTATTTTTGAGTGGCCGATGTTCAGAGACGTTTTAACAGCTCATTTTTATGACTTTTTCCTTATATTTTACGAAGGCGAATTACGAAATATGCGTACGACAATTCCAATTTGAAATATGTCCTCTTACACTACTCTTGACCAATACTAAATACATAAAAATACTTAAATAGGTATAATGTTTTGAATCATTGTATTTAATTCTTCGATGTAAATCATTGGCTGTTAATATTAAAATATTGGGGGCTCAACGTACGAGGCGAGACAGTGCCATCTTCACTGTAACAAATTTATTGCATAAATTAAGATGTACAAAACATGTACTTAAAACATGAACTCTCTATTCTTCGGATACTAACGCTAGATAAAGTTTCACAATAATTTTAATCAATGTAAACAGAGGACGGTTAAAAAGTCCGCGAACTTTCTTACCACGTCATTGGTCATACTGGGAACTAAACATTAAATATTTTTATCTAAAACTGCGCAATACATAAGGATATTGACGTTGTGAAATCTTGTTTATTATGATGGAATGAACTCTTTATCACTAATGAAAAATACTTGTTTACAAATCCAATGATTGGTTTATTTCCTACACACCCTGTTTACGTAATACTAGGAAACAATACGCATAGGAGTCGTGTATTTGTTTCAAACTATACTTTAGAACCGTCAGGACGAATACGTGACAAAGCTGTCGTAAAGGCAAACGTCAAATAAGATAATTAAGTTGAAGAATTCTTCTTTTAAATTTGTATCTCATTGTCTTCTCGTTTGGGTTCCATTCGATGTGAAACAACTATTTCAGACAGGCACAGGACAATGAAATGTGCCTCAATGGTGGCGATTCTGATGTACACACTCTAAACTAAAAATGTCTAAATTTAGCTTTAGACCTGTCAAACAGTTTTAGAGAGCGTAACCTCTTCTGTACATCTCTAAATTGATAGTAATAAGGTTTAAATTGTCAATGTAGAAATATATATATAATAGGTTACACACGTTTGACAGGTCTAAAGCTAAATTTAGAGATTTTTTTTTGAGGTGTACATCAGAATCGCCACCATTATCTGCTTACCTCCAACATGTACATTATATATTTCGAACAATAATACTTTTACAGTCTTTTTAAAAATCAATTGTAATAAGCGTATAACTATGAAGAAAAAACTGAATAAATAAAAAATGCATTCAGGATATAGGAAGAAACGTAGGTCAACGCACCTGCAGAATAATTCGCATTTCCGCCTGCTTCGTAGTCACATCCGGTTCCTCTATGATATGTAGTACATGAATTATAGGCTTAAAGACTTTGTTCGCCAGCAAGGTTTTGTGTAAAATATTTCACAGAAAATACTTAGCAGGTGATGTTTACGGCACCCACATTTAATAAAGGTTACAATATATATATTCATATCTTGTAAATGAATTATAGCTTAATCACATTTCTATGGTTTTAGCAAGAGGAATCATTTACTAGTAAGAAATAAAACGAAATTAAATCGTTTTGCTTTCGCAAAGTTTTTAAGCAAGTAGTTAGCTAGGTTACAACTAAACTTCAATAGGAATCATTTCAATACTGAGACTCCTCATACTTCGATGCGAGTATAAAAAGAGCTGCAGGGTGCCATTATAAGTAGTTTTATCCTAGCAAATTTGTACTCCATAACACCAATGGCAGTCAATTACTAACCAATAATAATCAACTATTGAAATCGACGTTGAAGTTACTCAGTAAGCTGTCAGCGCTCTGTAAAACTCAATTCCAAAAAGTCATCGTGTGTGCTATGCAATGAGTCTACTAACATATACTTTTTAACATAGTTCATTCAAATTATCGACAAAACTGTGTATGTGTGTAGTGTATATTCATTATACATTTACAGAATAAGATTACTAAAAATATATTCACAATAAATCAGATGATAAGATTAATTACTAAACTATATAACCCCAATATTAAAATTGCTATAAAATAAAAAATGAACTCATTCATTTTATATCTCCCAAGTCCCAATATCTATTTTATGAACAGAGATGGAGTT